>RJWT010014760.1:0-20862 GCA_004365215.1 Cuniculus paca | reverse complement strand
TCCTGGATTTTAGTAAATTCTCTGAAGAGTAGAACTCTGAATAAATAATATATTGAAGGGAAAGTGGTTTATACATATATATATACATTTTAAAAGCATTTGTCCCAGCAACATTATGCCTACTTTAAAATTCTGGAAATTATGCAAATGAGAATGATTTTCTGATCAAAGATGAAAATTAAGCCTATGTGTCTTCAAATATCTAATTTAAATCCAAAGGCAGCCATCTCCCCCATACAACAGACTTCTACCTTTGGTGTAATTCTAATTTGCTGGGGGACCTGTTGTTTAATTCAATTTATACTAACCCCTTCGACCAGTGATGGCGAACATTTTACAGCTTTCAAGGATAACAAAGAGCCTGTGTGTCCTAAGTTCGCCACCACTGCCTTAAACTTATGTGCCTGAGAACAAAGTTCCCTGGCAATGCACTTGGTGCCTAACACAAGTTCTGCATGTAGAGAGATTCCTCGTGGCCAGATTTTTCCACAAGTGGCTCATCGGGGTGCCATTGTTTAGTTATGAAAATGTGGGACAACCTGGAGCAGACCTCCTATTTATGAACCAAATGAAAACAAAGTCCAAAATACTACCAAACTGTACACATAATTTAATTTACTTGAAGTCTTAATACACCTTTTCAGAAGTGTTATGGGCTGTACAAATATGATCCCATGAAGAACATGTCACCTCCAAGGAGAAAAAAAAAAAAAAGAAAACAAACAAAAAAACCCCACCAAAACCCACCAGCTAAAAGCAAACATTTATTAGTGTAACTTTTAGTTGAAATAAGAAATCACACATTTATTCACAGGGGTTGGAGCAACTGTCTTCAGCAAATATACTACAATTTCAAGAAAACAACTATATGTATTATTAGTGTGTTGGGTGCAAGGGAACATGCCATGAATAGAAAATAAGGTCAGAAGGAGCATCTCGCCATAAGGCAGTGCTTGAAAACTTATATACAGCTAAATGCACTGTTCACACATAGATTTGTTTTGACTAAATCATTACCTCTAATCTTATTTTCTATTTCCAGAGTGTATTTAATAAGAGCGCAAGTATCAAGGGATTGTCAACCAAAAAATTTTTTTAAAAATTATAAAAAAAAAGTTAATAGGTCACAAGATCAAATTGGGCGAAAGCTCGACGGGCTACTGGAAAGCAAACTCAAGGTAAAGGCACAGTACCGTACGAGGGCACTGACTCTCTGGTATCATTCTCTCCACATAACACCTGGCTGCCTGGACAAAGAGTGAAACGACAAAGCTTTCACTATCATATTTGAACCCCCCTCCTGTTCCCATTACCCCGCAACACCTGTGTGTCAGAGCGATGCCTACTTACTATGGTCAATATAAAACGTGCGGCCATCCAGGTGAATTCTTTCTTCCCAGCCAGGCTAGTATCCAGGGAAGGGAAGCGGAGAGAATGCAAACATCAGTTAGCAGGTCCACTATCAAAGGCGATTATTTTAAACATCAGAGGAACTTTTCTTACTCTTCTCTCCTAAACTACATCTTTACATTCACAATAAATATAAACGGTACTGGTTAACTTCTGACAAGATCTAACCACACGCATACAGTCCACCATCCCAGATGTATTCCTTGTGTGACAAATAAGAAACAGGGGTGTTATTACCTCAAAAGCTCCACGTGGAACCTCAGCATACATGAAAGCTGAGCTTGAAAAACTTTCTTGGTTAAATACTGAGTACTACAGTGAGGGAGGAGGAGGGTTAACACAAGGATGTCAGACACAGTGGCTTTACTTATGTTAAGTGGCAAAACACCACAATACTGGTATTCTCTGCCTTTAATTCTCACTACTCAAGCTCAGAACTGTTACATCCAGTGGATCTAGGGTCTAGGATCCCAAGATTCACCTTGGCCAAGCTTGTCTTTCTCTCTGATGAAGAAAGAGAAAGAGGAGGTAGAACAGAAGACCCATGCAAAGTGGAAGTAATTCCATTATAGATATTAGAAGAGGACGTGTTAAAGAGTCATGCCGGAGATGTGGCAGGGCCCACGGCTGGGGCAGCACTGAATCTTGGGCTGTGATCCTGTTTATGGGGTCTGGTATGAGTTCCACCTCCCTGAAGGACAACACTTAACTGACTGGATATTGGGCTTGTTGTTAGGGGTTGGGTCCTGTGGGCCAAAAGGTTAGCATGGCAACCTGCACTAGGAGGCACAGCATTGCCTGCACACAGCCAAGTATCAGAACCACAGATTGTCAGCTTCAAACCACAAAACTGAATGGGAACTGCTTGCTGCTCATCGCCACATGAAGTCTGCTTTTTCTGAATTCTACAAACGGCCCAGGTCTTTATTTTAACATTACTTAAGGGTCCCTTTTGTTCCTATAGGAACTAAATGATTTGAATAATATTTTAGGACAAGGCTGATGTGCTTTCATTAGCTGAACTGTCCTTATGTGGCAACTGAAACTCAAGAATCCAGTGGACTCATACTTTCTCTTACTTTCTAAACTTAATGCATTCTCCAGGCTCTTTCCCTCTGGAATCAGGAACCAACAGATCTGGACAGTGAGGGCTGTCTGCATTGTAATGAGTAATCAATGAATGAATCCTGACTTTTATAGCCCCAAATTTTGTCATACTGATGTAAAAAGGATGAAGATATGGTATGTATATGCATCAATCCCCCATAATAAATGTATTTATTGTGTACTACAAACATACACTAGTAAAAAAGGGAATCTTTTTTTTTTCTGCAATAGATCACTGATCAGCAGAAAGGTTCTTATGCTTGAAAGGCAACACACACACACCCCATTTAAAATTAGACTTATCACCCCGCCTCCTGATCCCCACCTGCCAGCTTTCTTTCTGAGCAGGTTGTTCAGAAGGATGCACAATGTGATTTCATTCAAAATCCATTTGGACCAAAGAGCTCCACTCCCCCAAAGAAAACAGGCTGGTAAAACATTAGATTTATACATAGTCACCCACAAGGGAGATAAAATTCAAAACATTTGCAGGTTAAATGACTTACTATGATTACTTAAACTTCCTGTGATCACTTATGTCTTTTTTTCTCCCACGCTGTTTGCAGTATTTTTGTTGCTATGACTAAATCAGCAAATGGATGGAACTCAGTGGTTGTTAGCTTGTAAAATAAATGTGTGCTGCTTAAACTGTCACCTGAAGTGAGTGCCTCTTGCACATCCTAATTCAAGGTCTACCTTCTGTTAAGTGGCTAGCAATTCAGAGAATTTCTCAAGTGCTGGTATCACATATGCTGCAATATAGTCTTAGAATTTCAACACAAATTCAAGCCTATTAGCAAACACAGACTAATGAGACCCAGGAAACCTGGAGAAAGAGAAGACTCATAGTGCCTCTCCATCAACACTGGGCAGAAAAATAAACACACACTTTCAGCCCATTCCATGCATCTCCAGTATACTCACAGGAAGAGGGCCAAGGTCATTAGGGTTTAAAGATGCCTTTGACCGCATATGTACTGGAAATTTCAGGCGTGGATCTTCCTGCAAGAAAAATGTCAAAGGTAGAAGCTGTTAAGAC
This sequence comes from Cuniculus paca, assembly GCA_004365215.1. Lineage (NCBI taxonomy): Eukaryota > Metazoa > Chordata > Mammalia > Rodentia > Cuniculidae > Cuniculus > Cuniculus paca. Next base: position 17,306 of record RJWT010014760.1, on the reverse strand, counting down.
GGACTCTGTGTGCAGTTATGGGTTCCTTCCCTCCTAGAGAGGCTACAATGAAGTTGCCTGTGCATGGTATACAGGAAGGACCCCATCTCTGTTTTTATGGAAAGCCTGGCTAACCAGCTCTCAAGTCTCTACTCTTTATCTTGTGCTTAGTGAAGGAAGAGGGAATAAATATTTAAAAAGAAGGTCAACTTTTTCCCCCAGGCTTTGAACAGGTGTCAGGGCGAGAGTCCTGAACAGTGATTTACCAAGGAAACCAGAACAAAGGATGCCAATGCTGCTACGGTTCTATTCCCCAAGGGAGGGGACAAGGCTTTGTAAATCTCCCTCTGGGTTCTGATTCATAGGAACAGCACCCCATTAGTGTCTGTGCCCTTCTGCTTCTTCCTAAACTATGCAGGGATTCTGAATCTGGTCTGCTGCCAAGTCAGGTAATTGCTCCTGAGAAAGCCTGATGTTCTGTAGGAAATCATGCACTCGATTACAGAGCTTTACTGAGATTCTCGCCAAGTTCTGCATACTGGCTTCTAACTTATGTTTTAATATAAAAATTTACGGGACTTTTACTTAAGGGATATGCCTCATAAAATACCACAGAGAATCAAGAAAAGAGAAATGTGTCCTCTGACATCTTGGGTCATGCTTGATTCACAAAGAATCTTAAGATGTGATTTTGTAACACTCCTTGCTAGGAGGTTGGACACACTGCCTCTGTTTCTTTAGAAGAAAACAAGTATCAGAGATAATAAAGATCTGATCACAGGTGATGATCCAGAGTCTGGGAGCTGTCCCATTAAAATATGATATAACACAGACAACCCATGTCTTTAAATGCAAAAGATTAGAAAATAACAAAATTTAGAAAAAAAACATGTTGTTAACAACATTATTATTATCTGCCCAGGATTAAAAAGCAAACCCTTAAGACATTTGCCACTAGCTTAACTCAATTATTTTTCAGCCTCTGCTGCTGTCTAGTTACTAAAAAGTTTTTGTTTCAACAATTCTTTGAGTTAACAGCATACTGTTGTACCCATGGATAAATTTAGAGAAACGATAAAAATAAAAATGACCACAAAAATAAAATTAACCTTTATTTTCTGTTAACTACAGTAACCTTTTAACTGAAGAAATAACTCATCTTCGCAGTTTGTAATGAAGGCCAACCCTGAATCTAATCTATTTTAAAAGTCTGAGAAGTGGTACAAAGTGAGTCCAGTGTTCTGTAGTACAGTGAACATACAAAGAGTAAAGAAATGTGCTAAACATTTAGATAATCTGGTAAACATTTTTAACCGTTTAACTGTAGATGGAGGAAAAATTTAAAGCATCGAAATCCACAAAAATTATCCACTCAATTCTAACTCCAGGCAAGGCCAGGTAAGAACATAGCTACCAGGGACCTCTGGGGCCCCATGCAGCCAATAACCATGCCAGGTTTAGAGAAAGCCCTGGACAGCTACTGCACAAAAGGAGGCAGGAATTCTGGATGTTATGTGTAAGGCCAGCTGTGTTTTAGAATTACAGTCAACCATGCCTTTTTAGTAAAAAGCTGGTGATTTAGAGAGGGAGGAAAAAAGCTAAGATTCAAGAAGAAGGCTAGAGAATAGAGGCAGGCAGGTGGAGGGGGAAGAAGAGTGTAACAAGAAATATAAAATGAGCTCAATTTCGCAGGTGTACTAAAATGGCCTTGTATGAAAACACAGGGTCCACAGGGTATGACCCAGAGGACCTGAGGGGTCGCATCATTTTATTTTGTCATCATTAATCAAAATAATGGTAGCTGCTGCTATTAACCATGCTCCGAGGGCTCTCTGGTGGTTATTGAAATCACTCTCCCTACAAACCCCCTAAACCACCTAAGGAGGTCGGCACCCCCACAGCTGACGCAGTAGGACAGTAATGGCGAACCTATGGCACACATGCTGTGGTGGGCTGTTTGTTATCACCGAAAGCTCTAATAGGTTCACCACTACTGGAGTAGGAGATAGCAGTCAAGGACTAAGGGTAGTTATGGACAACTCTGGGGATGGTGACAAGATGGAATGCTAATGAGGCGACATATGATATGAATATAAATGAATGAAATATGTAAACATACTTGATTGTTTCTCCTTTTTCTCAGCATAGTAAGGGTAATGAGTAATTGTTTCCCTTAATCCAGTCCAAAAAATTTTCAAAGTGTAAAGATGAGTCTTTGTTTTCCAAAAGGGTGTTTCTTAATTTAACAATATATACAATATGAGAATACTGACTGATTAAAAAAAACAAAACAAACTTGTGCTTTATCCCTTATACTTTCTATCCTGGAAGAGACCGCAATCCCAGTAGGCTACAATCAATTTTATTATCTTGAACCTGAGTATAAATACAAAGCTGAAACTTAAATAAGGTATAAACTTTTTTAATATAAAAATATGCTCTGAGTTGCTCCAAGGCAAGCTGTGGCCTCCTGCTAGCCTCTAGCATTCATTCCCTGCCAGTCTGACTCAAGTGGGGACACAACAAAATCATTACCAAAAAAAAAAAAAGTATACAAGGGAGTACTACTCAGCTATAAAGAATAAACTTGAGACATTTCTAGGTAAATGGATGCAACTTGAAATCATATTCATAAATGAAATAAATCAGACTCACATGTGTAAACATGGTATTGTCTCCCTGGTGTGAGAAACTGCAAGAGTAAATAAGGACCAAAATGTACAACAGATACTGAGAAATGGGAGGAAACTAGGAAAAGAGGAATTAAGGAGGGGGGGAGGGTAAAGGAAGGAAACAAAGAGGAAAAATATACAAGATAGTTATAGTACTAAGTTTCTCTTAGTTCATTTTGAAAAGAAAGGTTTGTGCTGGTATCGTTTGGAGAATTTTTATGCCCGTATCTTATTATCGGAGTAACTACTTAGAAGACAACAACATGCAACGTTAATAACAATTAACTGTTGTTATTCTACTATTTTGTTATGAAATTTTATTTTTTCCATAAAATTTAGAAAAATGTGGCCAGACATTATTTTCAAATAGACCACAGGCATGCTGTGTGCCTCATTTGTACGTATAGACAAATGGGTCTTATAAATATGCTTGGAATGGAATCTTACTCGATGCATGCAGGGAAATGGTCTGACTATCGTCATACTTCTTGTTAGTGTAAGAATCAACAGTACGCAGGCTGAAACAGGAAGCATTACTTTCTTTATTCTCAACCTGCCTTACCAGTTTCTTTCCTTTTACTATTTTTATGTTCAAATCTAAGAAGCATACAGTTGTATGCTGTTTTCTCATTTATTCTTTTTAAAAAACAAAACCCCCTAACCAACTTGAAACAGATTTTAAGCCAAAACTGATCTTGACACCCCCTCCATAGTCTGTTGAAACATACATGTAATTGAGAGTGTGTCTTCCAGACTGAGAATTCTGTGCAAGGCTCTGTTTACAGGAGATAACACAGCTGTGGCAGCACATCTGAGTTTATTTAAGAAGGGGAGCAGCTTGGGGGACTTCCAGTTGTTGCCTAAGGAATCTTCAATAGTAGCAGCAGCAGCAACAACAATAAAATGTTTTAATGGCTTAAAATTTCAAGTGAATGAATTAGTCAATAACAAGTATCTGGGCAGAATGAGACAACTGAAAGTTAAAACTGGGTTTCATTCAACAACAATGCTGGCAATAAATAAAGCTAGTGCTATTTAAAATAAAATCTGCCTAGTTGCAATTACACTGCAGTTGTGGTGTGAAAGGCTGTGAAAAGGTTAGGGGATTTGATTACTAAGCTAGTTCAAATTACTAAAATCATAGCTTATGTTGGCAAGCCACAGTGGCTCCATACACTAATCCATCTACTTTTACAATATTTACCCTGTTTCTGCAGCTCCAATTTCTGGCTGAGGATTTGAAATGACAGCAGTGGTATGGGGAAGGGGAACACCTTAGGGCAGCCATAGGTTCTGTGCCAATGACAGAAAAGAAAAAGACCTAAAACCAATCTTCATTACTCTATTTTCCAAAGAGCTGCCTGTCTCTTATTCTTATCTGGCCCACAAACCCTGTAATACTATCTCAGACTAAAAGGTGAGTCAAACAAACCTCTATGTCATTAGATGCTTTAGAAGTAGTTATCAGTTTACCAAATGAATGTCATCAGATCTCAATGATAAGTGCTCTTGGCAGGTCAGTAAATTCCTTTACTACAAAATAGGAAGAGCTTTTAGAGTGGCTCTCACTGAGGAGTGTTTGGAAATGTGTGGAGCAGTTTTGGTTATCAGTATGTCGGTGAAGAGAGCGATGGCAGCTATTAACATTCAGTGCCCGGAGCCAAGGACGTGAAACATTCCGCAGGAGAAGGCACAGGCTTGTCCCAAGTGCCAAGAATGCCCTCATGGGACCACAAGACTTAAGGGAGTGCCCTCCAGACTAATTCTCAAGGGACAGGATTAACATCCCACAATGGACCAAGTATAAATGAAAGCCCAGGGCACCTTGACAGAAGCTTTCTCCTTCATACACTCACGTTCCAGCAACTGTGTGGACATATCAGGGGTCCTTCACTAGAAATGGGAATTTAAAGAGCAAGTTCATAATTGAACCAACACTGATGGACTTGGGCCAAGGACAAATCTCTAAAACTTAACTGGCTTTCATATAACGCCAGTTCTAAGTGAGTAGCACAAATAATGAGACTAAGCTGATCTCCGAGTTAACTCTACCCAATTAGATGGGACATAAAATACAGCCCATAGCATCCAAAGAAGCCAGAAATGAGAACCCATTTGAGTTCAACTGTAGATCTAGAGAAATACATTGGAGAAATACCAACAAACTTTTAAAAGAACTATATGTTACCATGGAAAACCCATGACTGGTTCAGCTAAAAAAAAAAAACAATAGAGGAATTTAAAGTATTCACCTTTGCTTAATCTTGTTTTGCCCCAAGTTAATACAACACACAGACCTCTTGTCACTCATGATTCGGGAGCACAAAGAAGTGCAGCCGGTAAGAAAAACCATTTTTGACAAAACACTGAAAAGAATGACCAGATTTTACAACCAAGTCATTTAAGACATCTCAACCTAGTCACACAATACATAAATAAAGGAATGGGAATGTTAAACACTAAAAAAAAGTGACAAGTCAAATAAGAGAGGTAGTGTCAATAAAGATGCAAAAAGAAATGGACAAAGACAAATTATCTTTAGAAAGATTATAATTCCTTGTAACATGGCAACAGCATGAGATGTGATGTTGTAACATCAAGATCTTAGCAATATGGAGCACTGCCCATTTCCCAACTGTGGCCAGCTGTCAAAACCAGCACCTGCCAGGAGTGCTGCGAGGAAAGCGGGACAAGCAGGGACCAGCACCCTGACACTCACCAGTCCACTAGCCCCGAGATCCCCAGGGGACAGTCCAGAGACACTCCTGTCCGAGAAGCCCGAGCACTGAGGATGGGGAGTAAGTGATGCCAGACCTCAAGGTAAAAATGGAGCCAAATGAAAGCAGCAGCCTTACCCATGTTGTAGTCTTCGTGTTATGGTCGATGAAGAAAGGCCGGCCGTTTGGAGCGATCCTCATTTCCCAGCCAGGAGGTAGGAAGCTCTGTGTGACTTTGTGTTGTGGTTTGGGGGAGTTGTAGGGTGACGGTTGTGGGGACTGTGGATTGGAAAGGGTATCTTTCACAGCCCGGCGTATGGGTGAATCCTTGGCACCCTGAGGAATAATAATGAGCATTAGGAGTTCGCCATGCACTATTCCACTGTGTCAAGATGTACCTGGGTACTGTAAAACGCTCCTCCTTAGGGACTGGTAAGGGAGAAGCTCCTAAAAACCTGTTTCTTCACTCCTTTCCCTTTAAATCAATCTAACTTTATACTTTCTCTGTTTTTCTACAGACATACTTGTCAGTTGTTGGTTAAACACACTGTATTAAGAACTTCTAACTACAAATATTTGGTAGCCACTGGATATGTGCCAGAAATATAATAGTATTAATAGAATTATATTAATATAGACTACTATATTAAACATTATGGATAGGGATCTTACGAAGTGCAGAAAAATGTGTCCTTGCTCTTAATGAGCTCACAGTCTAACAAAGAATAGATTGGCAAGTTTTAGAGCACAGAAACAAAAATCTCCAACAATGAAGACAACCACCTGGAATGATATAGTTACCCATAACATTTACATTACAGTCTGCAAACCGCCTATTCCTGCTTACACCAGCTTGACCAGAGCGAGAAAGAACCCACAGCCATCTCTAGGGTACAGTCAGGTTTGGAACTTCAAATGTTTACTCTCTGGCTTTTCTAACTCTCTGACATTTGTGATGTTCAGGAACGGCACTAAAACAACACAAACAGGAGAGCGCACAAGCAGATGTCCAGCAATGATTTAAGGATAAAGATATGCACCAGAGACATGAACGCCCATACAATGAAAGTCCCTACAGTCAAAGAAAAAAAGAATGATCAAAGCGACAGCTATGTTTAAAAACTCAATATAAGCACTGGTATTGGAAAGAGTTATTATGCAGTTCTAATGAAGTAACAGGCAATAAGGAGCAAAACACAAGAATGGTAAAAGTTCTGAAAAGAGAGTGCCCACATCCAGCACAAGTTACCACGCACGGCGTCAGCCAAATGAGAATGAGAACTGTGTGAGAGTCCGGGATGTTATCTGGGCTAGACAGAGAAGCATGGGGGGAGTCTGCACAGAACACCCCTCACCAGCAACACACGACTGACCAGAGAGGAGGTGGCTGCAAAACTGAAGTCCAAGTTAAGAGAGAAGAGAGAGAGAATGAGGAGAAGCCACAGGACAGAGGTGACCCTGGTTAGACGAGGCAGCCTTCTCACCTCCAGTGGGGCAGATAAAGTTACTGTTGGCGAGCTGAGGCTACGAGGCCGACGGATCTGAGGCTCGATTAGGTGGTTGTTACTGTTTGTGGCTGATCCGGAGGCACCATCTTCTGCAAGCTATTTTGAAGGCAAAAACAAGTTAGCTTCATATGAGGATCTCTCTGTGTGTGATTAGGAGTGTGAACCCAAACAACACACACAGCAATAATAAGAGGCCTGGCCTATTTAAAGCCTGGAGGAAATAATTAAACATAATAATGGGGGAAAGGATGGGGAAACACATTCAAGAGGAACAAAAATGAATCACTGGCCTGCATAAAACTAGCCTTGGAAAAAAGGGAGGCAGAGGCTGTACAATGCTCTGACACTGAAAATACCTTTCACATCACACTTGAAAACATGTGACCAAGGTCTGGGGTGTAACTCCAGGGTAAAGTGCTTACCTAGCACGTTCAATCCCCAGTACCACAAAACCAAACCAAACCAAACCAAAACAAAACAAAAAACCCAAAACCAAACAAAACAAAAAAGTAAAATAAACTGTATCCAAGGCGAGGCTGACTTGAAGACCAAGTCTTCCAAAGGCAAATATTATACTTAAAGGAATGCATGTTGTTCTTCAGCAACTTTTTAAAACATGAGTTCTTCTGAACAGTACATAAACACTGGGAATAGGATGTAGGTTATATCCACCTTGGCTGTTACGGCCTGTGATTTTAGGTTGGATGGCAATCTTCATACCTGCATGATTGGTCGAGTCCAAGTTGTGGTTCGATTGTTATGATTGACATAGTATGTGCGTCCCTTAGCATCTTTTCTTTCTTCCCAGCCTGAAGGTAGGCCCGGCGTGGTATGTACATAGGCCACTGATGGCTGTTTGTGCAAGAAATCATTATTATTTAACAACTAGCATCTGTTTCCTGATCAGTTTAATAAAGCTACATACACCTAGATAATTATATTTTCTGGACAAAGTAAGTTATGTACAGAAAACATTTCAATGAGTATCTCAAAGACACCAACAGACTTCCAAGAGCTTCAACTCCACTGTGAGATGAATCTCACAGCTGGGGTCCACATTCTTACACTCACCTCTCAAGACCCTGAGGTCTTAAACACAGAGTCATCGTGAAGGTGACTATAAGAAAAGAGAAAAATACTACAATCTGTTCTAGTTACTAAATTTCACTACCATACCACGTAGAACTGAAAGGCATTTCAAGTTGCCCAACGCTGCTGTTCATGTGGGAATCTGTGGACACTTTCATCAAGCTACAGGGATGTTTCTCTAACTTGACCCTAAATTCTTGCATCGACTGAGGTCCCATACACAGCAGTTTTCAGGACAGAATAAAAGCCCAATACAGAGCATCTCCACTTTGACACCAGCACTCCAGCAGTAGCACAGAATCCTAAGGAGCACCAGCAGGGCTGCATGCCTCAGCCTGAACCTCATGAGAAATCCCACAGAGCCTCACAGCCCCCCAGGCTGCACATATGGAGCCTGTCCCTTAGGCAGCCTAACAAACCATGTGCAGTTTTTGGGTTTAAAGTCATGTGGACTAACTGTATTTGGAGAGACCAAATTAGACCGTGAAGAATTCCCGAGACACTTTTGCTTGTAAGAAGTAGTTTGAGAAGTATGGTACAGATAGAGAAATATGGGGCTAACAAGGATAAGTCATAAGATGATGAGATGCACAAGGCCAGTGCTGTTCCAGAAATCCTGTATATATGGGTGCTGCATCTTCGATCTGCACTCAGGAACTGAGGTCTAGCAGAGGGGCTCAGAAAGAGGAAGGCAGCATGGTCAGCTCCTGGGAGACTGTGAAATGAATGGGAACCCCACTAACAATGACTAGGGAGGACTCTGCTGCTCTGTGAACTGCCCTCCCTGACCCTCCAGGTGTCTCAGCAGGTGTCACTCTCTCTGAATTAGGATCAGGACGCATACCTCCTTGTAATTTAACTTAATCTTCCCGTCTCCCTCCTTTTCTATTCACTACTAACCATATGCTCGGTGAAGAAGTTTACAGACACAGATCCCCACTGGTGGATCCCAGGATAGTATCAAGCATTATATTCAGAAAAGCATCTAAAGAGGCTTTGTAGTTGCTTCATAAGCTTAATATCACACTCCAGAGAAAAATTAACATCATAATTAATTGGGAAGCCACTGACTCATTGGTTATTTCTAAACCATGTTTACCGGGCAAGGGAAGGTTATTTGTAAGAAACCTTCCTGCTAAAAAATGTCATGACTGTTTCCTTGACATTTTCCCAGATAAGTCCTAAAGGTACCACCAGATAATGCCAAGACTGACCACAAAGCCTCCTGGATTCAGATGTGAAGATTCAAGCGCAGAAATGTTAGCTGGCAGACTTAATCCTTTTACAACCACGGAAACAGGTGGACTGGCCCACACCCTGAACAGTTTTTCCTCCTTTCTTCTCCAGTTGTAGCACCAATACAAAAGTAATACCTTCTAGCTACTTCTCTCTAAACACCCATGCGGACCAACTGTGTGAGCAACCAAGTTGTCACCTATGTGAGCTGTCAGTCAGCATTTGTGACAAAGGACGTGCTGTGGTTTGACCTACTAAGGCTGATACAGTTTAGTCAAAAATGGTTTGATTCTGTAGAATACTAAATGGATTTATTACTTTTCTTCCTCCTTGCCGAGTTATTTTGTGGGGAGGCAATCTGATATGCTCTCAGGATACTCAGTTCCAGAAACCTCAAGACTATTTTTACAGTTACTGCATCCATGAAAAGGATATTTATGAGGCAACTGATAAACTAAAATAGCTTGGATGTGCCATGGCTAGCCTCAGAATTCAGTTCTAAGCTGTATGGATTCTCAGCAACTAGGTTACTTTCACAGAGCTGTAGTTATCAGGTTTAATCAATTTATGAAAAATTAGAACTGCTGCAGAGCGAACACTGAATTTGATTAAAATGTTCATTCTTCCTTCTATAGAGAATTGAACCAGTAACCTGTAATTAAGCTGTATTTATGCAAGATGGTATTATTAAAATGTTCCTTTGCAGCATCCTCTCCAAACAAGCACGTAGAACAACCTGTGCTGATGATCCTATTTGCGATTCAGAACACTGCCTCCCACTGCACATGGTCAGAGAGCAGCAGGCCTTGAGTTCCACTACAAACCTGTGCCAGAACCCAGCCCTGGGCCAAATCAGGCTTCTTCTGCTGTGTGCACACCAGCATGCTCCAGCCCATCTCAAGAAACAAGCTAGGTAATTAAAAACTGAACTAAAACTTGTAGGTTAGCTTAATATTTGTTAGATTTTTCCTCTGTAGATCAAATACACTCTACTGTGCCTTATGATGTCTAATAGTCATTAACTACAACTTGATGGTGGTTGTTTCTTTCATTAAAATGAAGAACTTGAGTATGTTTAAACTGAAAAGACTTCAATATGATTTTATTAAAAAATACTTTAACAGACTATTACAGATTCTCCAAAACTTGCTCAAACCCTGTCATGGTGATGCCTTAATATATTTTTGGAATCCACGAAGCAAAGATCAAAGGACTGTGCCACCTCTCTCCGTATAGCTCAAAGGGAGGGCTCTGGCTTCGCCTGCCTGAAAGTGACACCAGGGTGTGTTTACTTGCCATAAATCAGAGCTGTGGTTCCTCAGGAGAGAATCAGGCCTCACACTGTACTAAGGGAAAAGCATGATATGGAAAGGCATGCTGGGATGCTTACTGTAACACAGTGTGGAATGCCTCAATGTCCTTCAGTGTAAGAAAATAACATAAATTGTGGTGTACTCACATCACTGAATATTAATTACTAACATGTCCCAGAAGAATGAACACAAGTAGAAAACAAATCAATTTGATGAACATTATGTATATGACATCCTGCTTTTTAAAAGTGAAACACTGTGTGTGCCTTGTGCATGAAGGAGCATTTGAAAAAAACAGAAGCAGGGGAGAGAGGACCTATCCTAGAGCGCCCTAAGCTAGGCACACATTTCAGTGTGGGGTGATGTCGGGGAGAGCCTGACAGTGAGTCAAAGAGAGAAAAAATAACCAAAGAAACAAACGAAGAAAAAACAAAACTGGCAAAGAGAAACTCCAGGGAAGTCATGGTAAGGAATGATGGGGTGGGAGGGAAAGGAATAGAATCCTTCCAAACTTATCTAGGTCCTGAGAAGCCACAAAGTGAAAGTGGGTGAAATACTTAGAAATTACTGTGGGTCTTTAATAATCAAAAACTGAATCCCATCTGTATTTTAATTCATTGATGTGGGAGAGGAAACCACAGAGAAGAAGAACAGGATAGTTTCCATAGTTTCCAGAGCCAGATGGGATCTCTCCCAGATGGATCACCTTGTCCTGCCAGGTGGCTCTTGCCATAGAGCTTGGCACTACACTGATTCAGATTACTCCGTCATTTATGATCATCAGCTATTAATGTTCCAAAGTTAAAAGCAGGTTGTTTGGCTAACAAAATGCAAAACTGGGTGATACATAAAAGGATGCTCATCAGTACAGAGAAATAATAAAACCACCTCATGAAACTATCTCTCTACCTTACAGCTTGCTCTATTATTACCATAGAAATTACTGGCAGCAGTAGGAAATAAGCTAGTTCATGTAGAATTCTTTGAATTCTACTGCACGCTAAGCCTGGTTCACTTCACACAAACCACAGCACCTCAATACCTTAAATTGCACTGATTGTTACTGATTGCCAATTTGATTTTTCTTTTATACAAAGCTAAGCACTAAATTTTGACACTATATCTAAATTATTCCTTTAAATCATCAACATCCTTCAGAAAATCAGCTATTGTATGTGTAGTTACATCTATTCACAAAGTAATAAGCAGTTACAGCAAAAGCAACAAAGGTGAAACAATAAGGAAAATTCTTCAATTAGCTATTATACTCAAAGCATAAACTAAGCTAACTTGACTTCAGGGATCAAGGAGAACACAGACAATTAAAATACACAGCCAAATCTAAGTTACCCATAAAAATGAATACTATAAATTACTCAATGCAGCAAATAGAAGAGCAATAGATACTTGGCTTGAAGTACTTTTCAGGCTCATTTAAATATTTTAATTATGCTCCCCCATCTTGGGAATTTTTCAAACACATGTCCATTCCTGTGATCAAGCCCCTGTGATAGAGAAAGGTCAGTGGTTTATGCTGGAGACAGAGGAAGTCCAGCCCCCTGGTAAAAAAAGGTGGTGTGGGAGACGCAGAGGAGAGTCCAACACTGGACACAAGCTGGACTCTCATGTACTCTCATGTGATTCCTGTGGTTTCACTGGTTGTCCTCCAACCATGTTATTTTAACTAAGCATTCTAACAACAAGGAAAACTTACAGAGGCACAAATGCTAATTTGATATTCTAAATGATCAAATTAAACACCCTTAACCAAAACCTGATGATATTCCAAATAAAATTATATGGTACTATAGATTGTTTCATTTTATTTGGTGCCTTTAAACAATCTGAAATAAGTTTAAACAGGAAATATGTGCCTCTCTGTAGCACAGAGAAGCCAATCTTAATTTAAAGAAGGGAGAGAGTGTATTCGTTATTAATTGAAAGATTAAATTGCCCCACCAACTTTTGCCATTAATGTCTGATAAAATGTGTCATTACCGTTGGCTCCTCACCACCCGTGACAGTTGATGAACGCGCTCTCCTAGTTGGGGCACTGGGCTGTTGAATGATAACCAATGTCAGTGAAACGTATTTGAGGGGTCAACCCACTGCTTAGTGAATCAGGAATCACTGCTGTGGCAGCACCATAAGGCAGGTGGCATGAGATCAGAATCCCTGACATTCTGTCAAAATAAAGATGAGCAGACATCGATGACCAGCAGCCGAAGAGAAGCAGGATCCCCTGCCTGCCCCCATGCCATGCCAACCCAGAGAGGGCCGTATCTTTTATGTAGGGAAGTAATAACTTCACCAAAGTGAGGCATCTTACAAGACAAAAATGGAAAGCCAGTTGGCTTTGTCCCCAGCGTCCAATAAGTAGCACATTCACAAATCCGGCAAAACTCAGGTAAGAGGCCACTGGTGATCCATGAGCTCAGAGTATTGCATGGTGGAAGAGCAGAGGGAGGAATGACCATTTTTATGACAATAAGCTGTTGGGCAAAGAAAACTGACACTGATTTGAAAAGGAGAGAAAGTGCCACTAATTCATCAAGGGAAACCACAGAATCATTAGGCTAAGAAGAAACCCACTGACTCATTATCACTGATTGTTGTGCTCAGGCAGGGGAGGGCCCGCGCTGACCCCATCCCAGAAAAGACAGTCTCTTTAAGCTTATTACTAACCAGTCTACTCCGTGTAAATCACAACTGAATCTGCTACCTTCACCAGTATACTCATTAATTCATTTCTGAAACATAAAAAACTAAAACGTAGGCAAAAGTACCCTTAAAAATACCCTTTAAAGGCAGGTAAAAATGCACAGGGCCAGGAAGATACTGGTTTCAAAGACTTGAAATGCACTCCTCTGACCCCCAAATTCATACATGATGAAGTATGTGAAAAAATAATTAAGCATTTGTAGCAATAAAAAACCTAGTCAAGGTCAAATATCAAATTAAGCATGCACATCAAACATTTCCTAAAGCACTGCTGGGTGTGCTTTCCAATTTGAATGTTTATTTTTATATACAGTGGGTATTATTAAACCCTCTGCCACTTCTGTGTTTGCCGGTAGTTATTACCACTGTGGGAAAGTGAGAATGAATTATAGCCAATTTTTTACTCGTAGAGCTGCCTTTAAAGAGAGAGTAGTGCAGCAGCTTCATGGAGCTGAGAATTTAGGCTGCTGGTTGTGTAAAGAGGCTTTCTGCTGAGAAGAGTTCTTCCTGCTTGAAGGGATCAGTGAGCTTTCAGGGTCCAGTTTACTGGAGCACAGTTACAGTGACTGAACGAAGTACAACAATTATAAATTACACAAGTAGTTGCAGTCAAGTAAGCACATCAGGGTTGATACAAATTTGTATAAAAACCCAAAGCAATGAGGTGTTTGGCATTTCAGAGACCTGGTGGCAGTAACAATTCTCTGCCTTGGAGACGTACTCTCCTTGAGCAATTTGCTAGGAAAGCTTTAAATGTCTCATTTATTTGGTGAATAGCTGTGGACAGGAAAAACTCTTTCTTAGAAGCCCAAAAGATTTTACATCAAAGCCAAAAATCCAGCTGATAACTGGAAATGAACATGGGTTACCGGTGGTAGATGGGCTTGCTCCGCAACCGTGTCGGTGACACTGCAGGACCGTAACCTGGAGGAGGGTTCTCTCTGCTGGAAGGGAGGAAAAGACAGCAGATTTCAAGAGGCGTATTCCTAGAAATGAGTCTCACTGGTTTAAAAAAATATATGATATAATCCTATGCACTGCTTTTTTTTTTAAAGTATAATTGGGAGAAGAATCCAAGACTTTTACACTGAACAGCATCTCCTGTCCTCTTTTATTATTCATTTTGAGCCAAGGTCTATGCTAGATTCAAATTCACAATCTTCCTGCCTCAGCTTCCCAGAGTACTGAGATTACAGGTGTGTATTACAATGCTCAGCTCTATGAACTTCTTTTGACATTAGGTTAATTCAATGAAACACCTTTTCAGAGCAGAGTCAAGCCACCCTGTTTCAAATCTCAGCATTTTCAGCGGACTGGGATTTTGAATGGATTTTAGAATTAACAACAAAAATAAGAAGCCAGGTGCAGTGGTGTACATCTGTAATCCTCGCACTTTAGGAGGCTGAGGCAGGAGGATCACAAATTCGAGTCCTGCCTTTGAGACCCTGTCTCAAAATATAACAAAAGGGCTTGGGATTCAGCTCAGTGCAAGGGCCCTGAGTTCAATCCACAGTACCGGGAAAAAATGGGGGTGGTGGGGCGGGATGGAGATGGGAGACCAAAACTCCTGGAAAGGAAACTCAGCAAACCCCTGCCATACTCAAGAGTTGCTTTCCAACCACCAATCAGAAGTGAGCAGTCTTGTACTCTGCTTAGGATGCCTGTTCTGGGAAAATTCCTACATGGTAAGAATAGAGAAAAAAGCAAGAAGATATAGTAATACATGGCTATTCAACATCTATTGATAACCATAGTTGATAAATAATTAGTTGGATTCTATGTCCAAGAAAACTCAGACATCATCCTGCCCTACTTCTGAAAGATAGGGTATTTATAAAGCTTCTGAATGGAGTTGACATAGCATAGAAAAAGAAGAAGGAAAACAGTGAGGTTAATCTAAAAATAGACTAGTGTGTAATGTAGAATATGCCTCTCACTTGTTGGTATCCTATGTGGTTAAATATGGCCTTATAGATCTGAATGGAGATCCCAGACAGAAGTCAAAGGCCGCCTTATTGGCAGGCCTATATGTGGTATAAACTTGTAGCATGTACTAGTTTTTAATAATTTGCAATAACAAGTAAAATGAGATAATGTCTGAGCAGAACTCTGCAGTGAAGATGGGAACTACTCATGTGCAATTCTGGGTAACACTTCATACTGCTGTCCTGAACACAGTGATCCTGAGCAGAGAATCTGGGACAGGGTTCTCTAGTCATTTTAACAGTTAACGCAGTCCGGTAAATAATACAATATTGCCCTTGGGTCTTGGGGATATTTTATGCTTCTAGAGTAATTAAATGCAATAGCTCCCTGTGCAATAGCTAGAAATGTTAATTTAATACTAATGCTGATGCAAACTGTGTTTTTTTTCATTTGGTTGACTAAAAGCACAAAACTGCTATGGTTTCTGTGATTCTTTTATAGGTTTAAAATACATGGTTTTGTTGCTTATATTGTTTCCATAGCAATAATTTTATCAATTCAAATTATCTCATACATGCAATTCTTTTCCAGTCCATTTATTATAAAATTTTCATCTTGGTGCCCTTTTCTTTTCTCTTTTTCTTTTTCTTTTTTTTGGTGCCGGGGATCGAACTCAGGACCTCATTTGGCAGGCAGGTGCTGTGCTGCTGAGTCAGAGCCATTTTTCTTTGTTTGAAAAAAATTCACAGAAATCACATTAACAAGAAATCTGGGCCACTGACATTACCTAGGCCCATGGAGTCTTTTAAAATGAAAACACTGCACCAAAGGAGTAACAACTTTGTGAGTACTTACGTGGTCTGCATATTTTATGCAGTCCTACTATCATTTATATTCAATATGCTCATAATGACTACTAGTTTTATGATACCTTTTTCAGTGGAGAGACTACCATCATTTACTACATTATATTTTTAAGTTCACTTCTCGAGAAACACTGCTATGTATTGGCTGTTAATTCTATGCACATGCACAAATTAGCAACAGGCTTTTTCTGCAGTTTTTGCACTGTCAAATGTAAGGCTCTTGCATGACTCCACTATTTCTCACTGGGGTTCAGTCCCATCTGAAATTTCTAGAAAGTGTATCTCCGATGGTTGAAACCCTCAGTTCCAATGCTATTTTGATGTCAGTGTCACAGTTTTACATCCTCTCTCAAGGACTCACTCTCTGGCACTTTGCAGGAATCTTTGACCTCCCACTGAAACCCTTGTCTTGGATGAGCGACTTAAACGCCTGCCCTTATCTGTGAAATGGAAAGACAGGGCATGCAGAAGTGACTTCAGAAGCTTGCTCAGGAGTTTGAAAGGCTCTGAATTCTTACTGTGAAATACCACTTTCATGATGAAGGCACTATTTTTATGAACTTTTTGGCTGGCAAAGAAATTCTGCAAGATTAAAGCTAGTAATCACAGATGTGGCATTTTGTTTTTTTGAATTTTTTTACATATCAAGAAGAAGAGTTGGTAGTACTTTGCTGTTTTCCAAATCAAGATTGCCACCAGCCTGGGCTAACTTTAATATACTTCTGCTTTTCTTAAAGAGGGAGAACTTCAGTCAACATCGGCTTGCTAGATAACCCTTGGTTGCTATTTATATACAAAACTCTCCTAAAGCAGTAAGAAATGATAGACCATTGTTTAGCTTTTCTTTCAAATGAGATCCCCACTTACAATCAGAGAAGTGAACTGTTCCCCACTGGAGTCTGGGGTGATCTGAAGCCGTCTGCTCAGCTCCTCTGACAGCTCCTGAGGACTGGTCCGAGACACAGGGGAAGATGGTGGCGGAGGCAGAGCCAGACCAAGGGAGTCTCCAGCCATGTTTACTTCCTCTGAAATGGTCTCCCAAGGCTTTCAAGGACAGAGATGCTGAAGTAAATGCTAGGAAATGGGGATCCTCCCATTCTCCCCTCAACAAAAACAGAAAACAATAACCACAAGGACGGCTGTAATTAACATCTAATCAACACTTACTATGAGGCACACAATCTTTGTGGTAATCATGAGGAAGACATGACTACTGTCCCAATTAAGAGCTGAGGAAACTGAGGCACAGAGAATAATTTGCCCAAGGTCAGAGAGCTAG
>RJWT010014759.1:0-20863 GCA_004365215.1 Cuniculus paca | reverse complement strand
TTTATTGTCTGTAAATGTATGAACAACCATTTTGAGGAATGCAAGAGACACTGGGGTAACCATAGTTAATCTTCTGTTGTTATGTTTTGAAGACCTGTGTAGCTTTCTGTGTTCTGTTTTGAAATGCTGTATTGTGTTTGACTCTATTCTGTTTTCTTTTCCTTTATTTGGTTCTGTTTTGTTTTGTTTTGTTTTGTTCTATTCTCTTTTAAAAAAAAGTTTCTTTCAGTAAAGTTTGGTGATTTGTACAAGTCTTTTACATCTTTCATTAAATTTCTTCCTAAGTATCTGATATTGTTGCTATTGTAAATTGTATTGCTTAAAAATTAACTTTTTGTGGAACTTATATTCAATGGCTTTGATAACATAGTTATTAATTCTAATAATTTACTTGAGTATTATTTAGGGTTTTCTACATATTCAGCATTGTTTCCTAAAAACAATGATGGTGTTACTTCTTTCTTTTTAAAGCTTATGTGTTTTATTTCTTTTTCTTGCCTTACTGCTCTGGCTTGGGTCTCTAATATAGTGTTGATTAAGTAACTCAATCCATCATTCATTTATCACAGAGTGGTTGGTATCACTTGTAAGGAAGCACTTTCCCTTCTCCCCTACTTATTTTTTAGTTATGCATACTTTTATCATCAGGGTGATCTCATAGATTTTTACTTCCTTCAAAGGGTCACAATTCTATATTACCAGTATTTATTTTGATGCTTAAATCTACCCAGTTATGACCAGTTGGAGTTCTTTCAAACTGGGTTCCATGTTCTTTTGACATTTCCCATCATTCCTTGGGCACATTATTATTATCTGGCATGAGATGTTACAGGCACAGTTTGTCATTTCCCTGCCTCTCTCTTGGAAACAATTATTTAACTGAGGTTCTCTGGTTTCCTTTAGTGCAGAATAGCATTTAGAAATTACCATGCTAGATATGTGCAAGGCTACTGAGCTGTTGTTTCTAGTTCCTCTCAACACACAGAACTAAGAAATTAATGTATATATGATTATATATGCTCCTTTACTTATGACAGAATTACTTCCATCCTGATAACCCTTTGCTAAACTCATAAAGATGTCATAAGTTGAAAATGCTTTTAACACACCTAAATTACTGAATATCATAGCTGAGCTTATCCTATCTTAA
This sequence comes from Cuniculus paca, assembly GCA_004365215.1. NCBI lineage: Eukaryota > Metazoa > Chordata > Mammalia > Rodentia > Cuniculidae > Cuniculus > Cuniculus paca. Next base: position 19,713 of record RJWT010014759.1, on the reverse strand, counting down.
ATATTTTCACAACACTTATATATATATTAGCATATAGTTGGGCAAAATCTAACATAAGGCTTATTTTATATGAAGTGCTAAATATCTCATGTAATTTATTGACTACTGTACAAGTGAAAAACTGATTGGTTATGTGTGTACACTTTCACACCACCACACAATCAAAATGTTCTCATCATAAGTCATGGATCATTGTGTATGTGTGTGTGTGTGTATACAAATGCAGTTGGCCCTCTGTATCCATGGGTTCTGTATCTACAGATTCAAACAATCACAGATCAAAAGAACCTGCATCTGTAATGAACATGTACAGAACTTTTCTTATTATTATTCCCTAAACAATGCAATCTAATGACTGTTTACATAGCATTTCATTGTACTAGGTGTTATAAGTAGTCTAGAGATGATTTAAAGTACAATGCATGACTGTGTAGGCTATATGCAAACACTAAAGGTTTTTTGAAGGGACATAATCACCTGTTGATTTTGGCATCCATGGAGGAGTCCTGGATACTGAAGGACAACAGTAGACACATAGCAATTTCATACAATTATAAGTACATAGGGAAATATTTTGGAAACCCACTAATACTGATGCTTTCATTTTCAATCCAATAATGCAAGTGCATTCTAATCTTTTCCTTCTATATTTGTGAATCTTTTCTGTATGAGTGAGAAATCTCGATATATTCACTGATTTTCTCAATCTTAGACTGTATAGAAAAACTTTCAGAAGTACTAAGCAATCACATGACACAAGGTCAATTTACTAATTAGAATTCAACATTCACTGATGGTAGAGAGTTTTTTTAACAACTCTACACCTTATTTTCTTTGTATGGCTGGGAAAAGACCCCTAAATTTTTAAACAATAAAATAAATGGTATCTATGGCTAAAAAAGTGACTAACATAAAAACATCTCAGTGAATAATTTATTTTTATAATAGAATTAAGGTTTTTAAAGTTTAATCTTAAAATTTAATTTTGATGACTCAAAATTATAATGCTAAATTTATTTTGTCCTTACCCTGGCATCAGGATTATCATCAAATTGTGTTCTAATAAATGTGTCAAAAGAATCCCAATAGTTTTCAGTTAAGTTTCCACCGACAGACCATAAATAACAGAATACAAAAGTCTGACATATCACAGTGTTCAGTTTGGTTTTTTCCTGGAAAAGTAAAGAGAAATACTTTTACTATTTTATGTATAGACATACAAAGAATCTCAAATTGGAAAGTCCAAAGAGTTCGTTCATTTAAATTCACTATTTTAAAAATGAGAACAGTGTATATTTCATGCAATGGTTCACAGAGTGGTTTCATCATCTGCATAATTGAATACTGATGAGAAAATGAATGGCAAAACATGTAGGGAAGGTAGTTCAAGGTCGTCTTTCAAGTCTCTACTAAACTCTTTTAATGTTTGCATGAAGCCATTTAAGAACACTGAGAGTATCCTCGATTGGGAATGTGCTGTAGATTGCCAGAAAATTGAGTAGAGACATAAACTAGAGGTTCTCTAATATTCCTTCTAACCTTGAGATTCTGTGAATCCAATCATAGACATTAACTCTCTGAAAAATTAACTTGAAAGCCAAATGATGAGATTTCAGATTATTTGTGGTTATATGTGTACAAAGAATCAATACAATAATACCATTTTCTTAGGTTCATAGCAGTAAAAAAAGCCTTCTAATACCATTGATAAGTTAACTCCATCTTTGCCAAAAAGCAAAGATTCCAATAAACAACAGAGTGTAGTAACTTTGCTGATGTCCACTTGTGAGATTGCTTGGTTGCACTTTTTATTAATAAAATTTAAGCCTTCATCAACATAACGTTGGAAAAGGTTCAGTAGATATTCTTGGGTTTCCTCATTCAGCTGAAACTGAAATAAGCAAATAACGTTTTAGCAAGATTCGCTGAAACATTAAGTTTTAGAAAGCAGTTGGTTAAAATCTATATATTTCAATATATTCAGTAACCTTTAAATTAAAGGATATATACAAAATATGAAAAAAATTTTAAGGAAAACTTTATGATTAGGAAAGGACAAACAGGAGATTCTGGGTAGTTGAGAGTGTTTTACTTCTTGCTTTAATCATGGGTACAGAGGTGCTCATTTTATAACTTTTTCCCCAGACTGTCAACGTGTATCTCATGCACCTTTGTTCAATGATAATCTTCCATGATTAAGAACAATGAAAAAGAGGAAAGTCTTTTTTCACTGCCCCAGCTTGTTCTGGCTATGTTTTTAGGGATTTGAGAAAGCGGCTTGTGTTGACTCCTGACACTTATCAGGAGCCAGTCCGAGGAAGAGCCAGGAAGCAGGATGACTACAGGCTAGCAGGCTGGACTCAGGGGGTTTATAAACATTCCTGGAGGATCTAGGAACTTGTGGGAAGAGGGACAAGGTAAAATCATAGAATCCCCTCAAGGGAGCAGCCTGGTGCTGCCTTAACCTACCGCCATTCATGTATTCTAGGGTAGTGGGAGCCTTGGCAGATGGAGAAATTGGGGACCATCTGGTTGTACTCACTTTTTTAGAAACATCCTTCATCCAAGTCTTAACACAGGGCATCCATTTCAGTTCTTCAGGATCCACAAACACCATTCCACATCGACTGACTGTTGCAGGGGAGGCAACCTTTAGATCCTGCACCTAAAGTTGAAAAAATTGAACAGGAAACATGTAATATACTTTTTTATTCCTCCAGATTCAATGTTAACGATTCACACACTTTTAAAGCTTAACATGGAAACACTTTATGTGGAAGATAGAAGGAGAGTGAGAACTAATCAGCAATGGAGAAGAAATATTAAATGAGGCATAAGGTGAGGAAATAAAGGCAGGGGTAGAGAAGGATATGGTCAAAACCTATGGGTAGAAGTAGGCATTTTCTTTTCTTCTCCTGACTTTTCTCTTTACTCATTCTTATATCCCAAAACCTAGCCCAATACCTCTCACAGTAGGCATTCAATCTGTAATTGATGAACAAATAGTGCTTGTGTAGAATCTTCCATAAGGCTTTGTAGCTTTATTTGGTTCATATACTTCTTCCAACACTTAATCAAATATTCACACCATTGTGGAATAATTTATTAATATAAAAATACAATAATTCTTAAATTTAGAACTTAAAATTATATCTCTATCTATCTGCCTCTGAAAGAAAGCAAGTGCTGAGAAACTGGACTTTATTGTATTTCCTCTTTATAGAAACATTTGAGAGACTTTGTCAGGATTGACAGTCTATTTCACAAGGATAATTTAATGAAAACTTATTAAGTAAACAGAGCACCATCACAGATGGTAAATGATACAGTGTGAGAGGAAAAATTTAATGGTAGTGTAGCAATTTAATGACTAATTTCGCTCCACAGAAAGTTAAATATTTACCTCAAACAGCATGTGGATTTGAGGCGTAAGTTTAATCCTTTCACTGTTAGCCAGGCAAAGCATCTTGTTATCATCCAATACTGTATTCATATTTTCAATCCAAAGAGCATCCACTGGCCCATCGCTGACGATCCATTTATGGTCTTCTGAAGTATCATTCACAGCTGCTCGAACACTTAGTGCCATCAAGCCATCTTTCCATTCCAATGTTATATTATTAACTTCACCGTATAATTCACCCATTGTTATTGATTTAGGATTAAGAACATAGGTTTTAACTGCTTGATAAAAGGGATTGCCTAGGTTAAGTTTTTGTAAATTCCCTAAAGTTTCTGCTAGTATTCGGTAAACTGTAGTCTTGCCACCGCCTGTTGGCCCTACTAACATAACACCGTGCCTCACGAGCATAGTTTCATAGAACTGGATCACTTTTCTAACCATGCATATCTCAGGCTGAAGGTTTTGTCCATTCATAACATCCACAATTGTTGACTGTAAAATACCATAGTCATGTTCTGGAATTTGGACTCCGGGAAATAGGTCAGATATAATTCCACTGATAAAGCAAAATTAAAATCAATTAGGAACTACTTGTTATTGACATTTCCTCATATTTGTTACAATTAATTGACCCTCCTGAATATGCACAACAAGATTTTGCATGTACCAGAATTTTGTATTGCTTGTATGTACTATTTGCTGTACCAGAATCTCTATATGTTTTTCTGATATTTTGTGTGAATTTTTTTCCTGTATGATAGACAAGTGTTTTTAAGCATAGTAGGAGCTTCTTGAAGATATGCAATATCTCTTATGCTTCTATATTGTCCATGGTATATAGTATAGTAGCAAACGTAAAGAAGGTATTGAATTTATGAATTTATTTAAAATTATATTTATATCTCAAGTTTTTCAAAAAGTATTTATATATATTACAACTCTACATGGATAATTAGAAAAATAAGATGAAGATTGAAATGGAAAATTTGTAGCAGATAAAAAAAGGGAGGAAGGGTAAAATACACTGATTTCATGAGAAACAGTTTATAGGAGATGTTTTACGGGAAAAAGGAGATAAATCCCTACCTTATAATATATACACAAATACACTGGAGATACATTAAAGACCTTATAGAAAATATAGTACTATATAAAAATAGAAAGGTTGAATTTTGCAACATTGTGATCAAGAGATCTTTATAAAAAAGATAGGAAATCTAAAACTGTAAAAAAAATGTTGATTCAGTGAAAACACCAAACAGACAAAAACAAATTTCCTTGAGATAAAAGGCCTTATGCATAAATTAAAAAAAAGAGATGTTATGGTTGATACATTGTGTCAATTTGAGAAGTTTAGAAGTTTAACTGAGAGACTCAGCAGGGAGCCAGGGTTCTTACTTTGTAAATATCCTCATCCTGTGCAAAGGAGGGCAAGGACATTTTGTGAATGTTAGACGCATCCTGAAGGGAGGGTGTTACAACCACCCTGAAGCGGGGGGTGGCCTGTGTACAATATAAGGGTAGAAAAGAGTCTTGCATTTGCTCTTTTGCTCTGGCTTCTGCCTTGAACTGTTGCTCCTGTGCCACGCCAGCCTGCCTTGGAGCCGAATGATTATGGACTGAAATCTCCAGAAACTGTAAGCTAAATAAGCCTTTCCTTGATTCGCTTTGGGTGTCAGGTGTTTTGTCCCAGCAACGAGAGAAAAGTAACCAAGACATGAGAGGCTCAGAGAAATATTTCTAACGTTTGTAATAAATATAGTTTATGGATTTCTGTAAGGAATAAAAAAAAGCACAAAAGAAAAATGCTCTAAGAATAATAAATAGAAATGATGAATGAACATAGGAAATGATGCATAATGCACTAATAATAAAAATGCATAATAAAATAAGCTACTGTATTTGGGCACTATTTAAAATATTTAAGGGGAAATTGGAATTTTTATGAAGTCATTTTATACATGTAAAAGGGTAAAACCTCTTTGGAGAACGACTTGATAGAATCTATTTAAATTAAAAATGGGTGAGTGCTATGACCTAGGAAACTTGCTTCCAGGACTCTCTCTTCTAGAAATATCATAAATGTCCAAATAGATGTACATATATATATTTAACTAAAAATAAGAACCAAGACAATGAACAACTGCAAGGAAAAAAAAATAAACAAGACAAACTAATAACAAAGGAAAACAGTTCAGTGGGTAATATTTATAAATTAACCACTATATTTATAAATTAAGCTATGATAAGTTCTGGACACCCTGGCTATTTAACTTAAATTGTATTGCTATATAACTATATAGAGAAGATGGGTAAAAGGGAAAAAGTGCAGTGCATATCCTCATTACCCTTTACTAATTTCTTGCCTAAAGCTGAAAATCAAGAAATCACAAAAGCATAAATACTAAGAAGTATGAAGGAGGATTGCAAAATAAATAAGAATTGAAAGTTGATCGTCTTTGGGAAGTGGGAGTTGCTTAAGGGCAAGGAATTGTTGGTTTCTACAGGACTCATTAGTGAAATTATTTTCTTTTTAAAACTATGTGTACATGTAATTTGAAAAAAGAAGTTAAAAAAAAGTATAAGAAATGGATAAAAGCAATCACATTTATAAGCCCCAACCCTGTTGTTTTTCGAGCTAGAACTTGTAACCAAATGTTAATTGGTGCAGCACACAACCTGGTGATCCACATTTTGGAAAAAGAGTAACAGAATAATGCTGAATGTTTGGTGTCTTTATTTTCAACCAATGTTTCTTAAATTATTATAAATATCTCCAGAAAAATGATATTAGCTTGTTAGAGATAGAAATAGCTGGAGATGATGATCTTTTTTGTCTGTGTGATAGCCATGCTTTATTCTGTAACATATAGAAACTTACCTGAAGAGAAGAGCATCATCTGTTAGAAATTTTGGCAAGTTGGAGTCTCGTAAAGCTCTTATCAATACCACGTCTTCACTTAGGTCTGGGTTTTCTCTTTTCAAAGATCTAAATTCAAGGGAATGTTGAAGATGTCACAAGAACATAAGGTTGAATGTGATTTCCAAAACTGCAGGTCAGGGATGCTACTTGCAGGACAATGTGGGTCTCCCTTCTCTCATCCCAAGATTCCAGCTGGAGGGAGATCATTTTCCCTTGAGTGCTCAGTGTCCATGCCTATCACAACCTAGGGACAAGTCCTGCCCTGGTAACAGTCTTGAGGATAATGACAAGGTCGTCTTCTCAGACACCTTGCTCCCTCAGTCCACACTTTATTCATCCTGAGTTTACAGTCCTCTGAATGCTTTATGGTGACATCCTTGTCACTTTCTTTTTTCTCTACCTACAATATCCTACCTTGCTCTTTCGCTCACTCTTATTTACCCTTGAAAACCCAGCCCGGTTACTCCTTTCTCTAGAAAGCTCCTCTACTATCTATCCACTTCTCCAGTGAACCCTGGGCACAGTCCTTTTGCTGCCCTCACCATACTGAATAGATGAGGGTGCACTTGCCAGGCATCCCAATGGGCTGGAGTCGTGTTCTCTGAGTGCAAATGTATCTGAAACTCTTAGTTCTAGTCTGTGATGGCCATCCTGTAGAGGGGAGATGTACCAAATCTGAGAGGTTAAAGGAAAGAACAGGTATAGAGTGCAGAGGGATTTGTGCAGAGAAGAAGAGCCAGGCACCAGGGGCCCTGCCAGTGCCAGGCCTGAGTCAGTAAGTCACAGCCTGACAAGAAGGACTAGAAGGAGAATGGATGCCCTCGGAGACTCTGGGCAAGTTAGATTCCAGATACAGTAGTTTCAAGTAGTTCTAAAGAGATAAGTTGGGGCCCAAAAAAGGAAAGATTTTTGCTTTGCCAGAAACCAGAGAACAGCTCAGTCTTCAAGTACTTTGTAAAGGCAGAGATGGAGTCTACAATTTAAGCCTGAACTGAAAATGGAAGGATGAAGTCTGTTGTAATCCTTGATGCTTTTTAAGGCAACATCTATGACTTGTCTTATTGTAGATGCACATCAGACTATGTGCTTTTAAAGTCTAGTCCTCCTGTCTGATGGTAGCACAGGCTTCTGTACACCAAAACCCAGCGTATGTGAGGAGTTCAGGGGAAACAAAGGTTAGTTGAAGACTAGTTGGATTCAGGTTCAGTCCAAGGGGAACCATGTTGGGACTCACAGTGAAGATCTGGCGCTGAGTCCAGGGAGTGTCAAAGGGAGAATGCTAACAACAGCACAAGATGGCTTTTGTTAGTCACCTATGATGGATCTGGATCGAGTGTTGCTGTAGGAGCCTTCTGTGAGTTACCCTTTTAAGGTGTTTGATTACGTGGCTTGGGATTTCACTTCTGACCACCTTGGTTTCTTACCCAGCCATCACCAGCACAGACTTCACAGCTCTCATGCCAAAGTCATAGTGATCCTGCTGAGAGAGCTGTTCACTGCAGAGCTTATACATCTGAGTCATTTTTCTTGCTAAGACTTTACTGGATTCAAATCCTTCAGAATATAGGATTACCTAGAATAGAAAATACAACACAGTGTTTTTACATTGTATGGATGGCAACATATTAGCATGATACAAATGCATACAAACCTACTCTAGGATGTCTACACTTTCCATGTTGTTATCTCATTTAATAAAGGAATGCAGAGTTTGAAGGGAAAAGACTTTTCTGTGCTACAGGAAGGTAGTAGGTAGGATACTGTACGCAAACACCCGGGCACCACCAACTACACCTCAGACAGAGGTATTTATAATATGCAAAGAACTAAAAATATACAGTATTACATCCCCCCAAATAAAAGCCCCAATCACATCTAGGCAACAGAAATGTATAGATGTTTCTCAAAAGAAGAAGCACAAATGGCCAGTAAATACATAAAAAATGTTCAACATTTCTGGACATCAGAGAAACACCAATGAATAAAGCTGAGATTTCATCCTACTTTAAAAAGAATGACTATTATCAAGAAGTCAAATAATAATAAATGCTGGTAAGGCTGTGGGGACAAAAGAATCCTGCTCCACTGTGGTTGGGAATGTAATCCAGTATGGCCACTATGGAAATCAGCATGGAGATTGCTCACAAAATAAAAATAGAAATTCCTTTGACCCCGTTAATCCTCTTCTAGGTATTTTCTGGAGTTAAAGACATCACATTACAGTGATACATGCATACCCATGTTTATAGCAGCACAATCCATAATAGCTAAATCTTGAAAGCAGTCTATATGTCCATCAATAGATAAATGAATAAAGAAAATGTGGTATTTACACACAGTGGAGTATTACTCTAACAAAAAGAGGGATAAACTTGAATCATTTCTAGGAAAATGGATGCACCTTGAGACCATAATGTGAAATAAATAGACACAAAAGTTTAACTATTGCATGGTTTCTCTTATATGAGAATCCCAAATTAAAAATAAAGAGCAAAATAAAAGAGGTAAAAGAAACAAAGTCATAGCTTCTTTTTTTCCAAAATGGAAAAGGATCAAGATATAGAGGGAGAGAGGAGAGAAGAGAGGAAAGGGATGAAAAAAGAATTCAGATGTCTTTTGTACATGTACTGATTCCCTATGATGAATGAAATCATTATGTACAGCAAATATGTACCATAAAAATAAAAAAATGAAGTAAAAAAGCCTAATAATGTGTTTTTAATAAGCAGCAATTTTTTTATTGTAAAGATGATAAAATCAAGGAAAATAAAACAGAATAAAACCAAACCAAACAAACCAGTGTGATACAGGACTTCAAAACAATACAAAATCAACAATAGTTACCATAATGCCCCTTGTCTTCAAAATAGCTGCAGATACCTTCAGATATAGTAAAGATCACATAGAACAGAACAGAATAGAACCAATAAAAACAAAACAATGCATGCAATAAAGCACTTCAAAACAAGACAATAGTAAATCCAAAATGGCTACCATAACATATCTTGCTATCTTTGAAATAGCTGCTCATGCCATCAGATACAACAAAATCAAACAAAACACAACAGAACAGAACCCAACAAAACAATAAAAATGATACAGAACTTCAAAACAAGATAACAGGGAATCAACAATGGCTACCACACTCAAAAGGAGACCCCCCCAGATGCCACTCTGTGCACCCCTGTCTTCTGAACAGATGATCAGACCACTGGCCCTAGACCTGCAAGGTCAGTGAAACACCAAAGCACCTCAGGCTTTCAATTGCATTTCCCCTTAATAACTATCATCAGAGCCTGTGTTTCTCTGGATCAGTGGGTCGCTTATGGGGTGTTTGTGTGACTGGCTCTTCTTGTTTGCCAGCCTGTGCACCAGAAGGGGCCGGGGTCTTGTTGTCCCCCTGCCAGTGGCGGCCTGTGCATAGCACTGGTTCTCAGGGAAAGTCTGGGGTCTGGCTGTCTCCCTACCAGGAGCAGCCCCCTAAGCTGCAATGTTAAAGAAAATTTTCTACTTTGACAGAGTAGAATGATAAGTAAAAGAAACTATGCTTCAAAATTTGTTCCTTAATAGTATGAAGCTTACCTCTGCAATCAAAGCATAATTGGGAACCATCATTGCGAATGGTCTAAACAGAGCTTTCAAATTATCTGGCAATTCGGTTCTGCCTGCATATCCAGGATTCATTGTGATGAAGGCTGCGCAAGTCATAACCAATTTTATTTCCCTCCCCTCAAACATGAATCTAGAGAGCTGTTTAAAGAGAAAGTACAAATTAATGTCTCTGGATGTTTGTAAATCCTTTAACATAATTACTACTTGAATACGAGACTCTTCTAAAGGAGAAGGCTCATTCAAACAAAGACTCCCGAGTCCTGCTGAGGAACAACAGGAAGCATTTCTCTTTGATTCTGTTCTGGATACTCTGATCCTTTCTGTGCTCAGTATTTCTGCTCTTTGCCTTCCTGTCCCTGCCTTGTCCCTACCTTTGTCTCCTTTCCTAACCAGTCCTGAAACCTTCTAGGTCTCGTATCTTCTGTTGGGACTCAATTCAACTTTAACTAATAGCCATGGAATCTCCTCCCTTTCAATTTCCTGATAGTCCTCTAGAAATTCCAATGCATTTTAGTCTTTAGATGGGTGAGGCCCCATTCTCATCACACTTGGTGCCACCCCTTCCCTTCATTCAACAGCAAATGCTTGCTGGGCACCTGTTGCAAGCGAGGTCCTTGGCCCTAGAGGTGCAGAACTGAAGGAGTCTCACTCTTGAGCCCTTGAGAGGCTCTCAGACTCGCTATGTGAAATTGCGTCAGTAAATGGTGACCTTCCAGTGCAACAGATGCTAGAGTGGATGTGTGGGCAGTCAGTGTGCTTGACACCTGAAGAATGGAGAGGGGCTTTTCAGCTAGATGAGCAGGGGCAGCCTTCCCAGGCAGAAGAAGGAAGAGCACTGCATGCTCAGGGAATGACCAGCAACTTACTTGGTAAAGGGTAATACAATTCTAGAGGAAAGTTTACCTTGGGGCCATGGCACTGAGCCTCAGGAGCCTTGCACACTAAGCTAAGGAATTTAGCTTTTGTTCCATGCTTGGTAGAGAAGCAGACATTTTAAAGAGAAGTGATAGCAGTAGAGATAGTAGTGGAGAAACCGGGCAAACTATGGACAGGGAGGCCAGTCAGGAATGGTCACCGGGAAGATGATGCAATCCAGAATGTGAAAGGTGTTAAATTGGGATGAGAGGAACCCAGCTGATAAAATTTGGGGATGGTTTAGATTCTGGTTGATAGCAATAGGACATATCAGGGGTGAATTCAAGGTTTCCACTTGGGCCATAAAATGCAGGTGGCATGTAGACATGAGGAGTATTATAGAAAGCCAGGGTGGAGCTGGGGCCACATGTGACAGCCTGGAGGAGGCTGGTGCTCCATCTATTCAGGGAATAATATCCCACGCCAACTAGCTCATCTGACCCCTGGCAACTAGTTAATCTCATAGTTCTCCTGCTTGCCTTTTACCCCACATGGCTGCCCTCCAGTTGACAATGCTTTAGTCCTGCCTCTGTTCTTTTTGTTTCCTTCCCCCTCATTCTCTACTTTGCTCCCAGCTAGTTGCTCAGCAAGATGACAGTGAGTTACAGGTTACATCTGGAGGTCCTTGCCCTTAACGCAGGCCTTCTCAGAATACAGGGGAAGCAGGTGTGATGCAGCTGAAGGAGCTAGACTTTAAGGGCACTTGGCTTTAGCTGAGTGTCTTGGTTCTATGGTGTCTATCAAAATATTGAACTTCTTTGAATCCCTTTTACTAATAATCTCATGAAAGTGCCATAGGCTTCACAAACGTTTGATGTAAAGATGAAATAATTGTAAAGAAAGTACCATTTAGAACCTTGCTAAAGTTCAATTCCTGATTTTTAGTTGTTCTATAATTTGTTTTTTTGCAGAAGGGACAATCAAAATGCTTTAAAACTCTTCATCAGGATGCCTTTCGATGAGATTAGTCCCTATCCCCCAAGCTGCAGCTGAGACCAGAGGCCCCCTAATGAGCTAGAGTGGATTGGCCAAGGGGTGAGTGAGGGACCTTTGAGGGGCTTGGGGCTGAGGCTGCTCTTACTTATATAAGCTGAACTTCAGTGCTGCCCTTTGATGACCAAGTCTCAGAAGTTCAACCCAGAGTAGTTGGGGTCATGGTCCCATCCTTCACTGCCATCACCATCCCCATACCAACTGTTGTCCAGCAACACAGTCACAAAACAGATGTTAAATAACAGGACTTGATCTGACCCCACACTCCTCAGATTTTCCTTTCAGGGAGTTCTGGAGAGGTAAGGTGCTCTTGAGTTCCCAAAGACTCCTCCATTTTCCACCAGCACTGGGTTGAGCCCCAGGGGCCATAAGGAAGGTGGTGGAGGCCAGAAGAGGCAGCATTGGAGAAACAGCAGAGAAGTGATAATAAAGTGAGAAGGAAACGGAAGTGGAACATAGAGGAAGAGGTGTGTGTGTGTGTGTGTTGGAGGCAAGAAGACAAGCAGCCTTCTAGGAAGACAGAGACTGAGTTTCACAGTGTCTGCAACCCCAGATCCCAGCACGTTGTTTCTCTGTGTTGCTTTGATGAGGAATTAATTCACCCACTTAAGTCCTATTGCTGTAGCATTGATAAATTATACTAGAAACATGCAACAGACAAGTCGAAGTTAGAACTGCCTTCCTAAAATGTGACATGGTTTGAGTACACACTTGAGGAGAGCTGCCTGAGGGGCTGCCGAGGCCTTACCTTTGCCGCTTTGGCATTCCTAATGGTAATGAGCTGCTGTGCGATGACTGACAAAACTTCAATGTCAATTCGATTAAACTCATCGAAGCAGCACCAGGCCCCTGACTGTGCCAAGCCACTGAAGAAGCGCCCCATCATCTGAAATCAAAATAAAGTCATTCCACTTCGCATTGCATATTTCGATTTTTTCAAAAGTTAAATCTGGAGCTGAACTACTAAAGAGAAAAGAGGTACCATCTGCAAATAAGCAATAGTATTATGCGACTATTATTATTAATGTGATTACTCAGAGTATGTATTAGAAATAAGCACCTTTTCTAAAAGAAAATATTTTTGTTTTTCTTTAAATGATACGAATCTAACTTCATCCTTAAATAAAGTGATACTCTAACCAATTTTCTGTCTTTTCTTGTTCATAGTCTCTACTGACCTCTACAAAGAGTTGACAATTGTTTGCAAAAGACACACTTACAGAGTTTTTTTTTTTAAATCTGGAGAATTTCACTAAAAGTTTCATTGTTTTTAGAAGGTGTTCTACATGGTAGATAGCATATAGAACTTCTGAACAGAAGGCATCACCGCGCACATTAAGACAGTTGTTCTTAATTTGTTCTACAGCAGAATCTTAATGGTAGGGAGAAATGGACTTATGGCCATATAATGCATAAAATGCTTTTGGAGAGTTGAGTTTTTGGTTGAGCATTTATGTAAATATGGCATTGTACCATACAAGTCTCTTTCAAAAAACTAATTTTTTTCTCAAGGAGATTAATTGAGCATATAACTACTACTATTTCTTTCTCCAATTCCTGCAGATTACAGAAAAACAGATAGCTGTGTGTACATGTGTGTGTCTCCATTCCTATGTCTGCACTTACACCTTTACCTGTTCAATAAAAACATAACAGAAAGGGAAACCAGCTATAGGTGGAGTTTTGAAAAAAAATGCTGGAAGATGGGAAACACATAGAAACAAGGTGAGAAGGGAAAATTGCAGCCCCAAGGCAGAGAGGAGGCAGTAATGCCTTTCATTTAGGCATGAAGAAACTCCAAACCCAACATCAATACACACAAGAAAGGCAGACCTAGGTTCTTGGTAACCTTTGGGAATTAAGCAAAGCTCGGCACTTGGGAAGACTATGTTTGTGAGTACCTTTTCTCCCTGTCCTCTTACAACCAAGTAAACAAGACTCTTGAGATCTCAGCCCTGACTTTGTCCTACCAGGTTGAAAACCAAGGACCCTGTTGTGGAGAAAGTGGAAGACTGCTTTGGGGAGATACAGGCGACAGTGAGAGAAGACGCTAAGCTTGGGAGATAAGGAAGGCAAACATCAGGAAAGAAAGATGATTCTAGACCTCCACTTCAATCGCTGAGATTCAAAATTCATAAAAAGGGAGTTCTATCCAGGTGTGAAAGCCATGGAAATTTACAAGTTTAGAAGAAAATCCTTACTTGACACTTAGTAGAGGCTTCCTGGTTGTCCAGTGCTCTCACGCACTCTGCGGAAGGCTGCTGTCCACACATTCTACACTACTCTACAGAGTTCACAATTGTTCCTTCACTCGGGGGGGGGGACATGCGGATGAAACACGCCGTCAGCAACTTAGTCCTCTACACGTATGTGTGAACCAAGAAGTAAAGATCAACAGATACTTGGGAAAAATCAATATCAAGAAAAAGAAAGAATGAGAAGAACAAATCAAAAAGCCAATCTTGGTGAAAATAGAGATCATTTAGGAAACAGGAGAATTTTTAAAAATTCAAATGAACTCAGAGTTTTTGTGAGGAAATTGTATTCCTATAATAAAATAAGATACTGCAAAGAAAAAAAAAAGGAATCTGCTAGAGATAGGAAACAGTCCTTGGAAACTAATAATACTATAGCCAAGAAAGGAAAAAAAAAGTCAAGTGGACGTACTGAACCATCAAGTAGGCATGACTACACTGGCATTCTGGACCACAATGCTGAGGGAACGTCTATATTTACAGCAATGGTCTTCATCCTTGGGCATGCAACCCCCTGGGGTGAATGAAGACTTCCCAAGGAATACTTGCGGATGAGCAACTTTAAAATAGGTAAAAAAGAAAATTCCAGATCTTAATTTTTGATAGAGACTCTTTACTAACATTTATCTGCTTGAGACTGTGCCTGTGGTCATGCCGGCTTCTTATTTCCATCTGCCCATCACAAATAAATCTCTCTGTTTGCCACTCCTGATTGTGCAGTTTGTGCCTAGCGGAGGAGAAAAGTAGGTTTGGAATTCAGCTTCCACATGGCTGTGTTCACAAAGCTGTGTCATATGCATAAAGGGATGCTAGTACAAGCTAATAGCAGCCCTGCTGTCATCCAAACCAAATTATAATATGGTACATTACCTAGGATACAAAGACCTCCAGTCTGCCAAATGAAGGAGCAATTCCAAATACTGATTCTTAACAAAGGAATGCTGTCAATGTCTGACTGCATAACAAATACTTTTACAAGTCAGGTGTTTCTAATATCGCACTTTCCAAAAACATGGAGAGGTTGACGCGTATGAGTTGAAGATAGCCAGGAATATACATGTAGTTAAACACAGTTGGTTTTATTACTTGTTCTTATAAGGAAAACCATCCTCTATGTGGAGCCCTAGGAGCCATGAGGGAGCCATAGGTTGCCTAAGTGAAAGAACATTTTAAGGCTTCATTGTAAGATTTGGGGTTGTATTAGGACATTTTGGGGAAGGTTCAGTGAAAAAAGTTTGCATTGTGTGTTAGTTTTCCAGGACTTCTGTAACAACCTGGTGCTTCAAAGTTACAGCAATATATTCTCCTCAAGTTCTGGAGACTAAAAGCTGCAATCAGAGTGTCGGCAAAGCCATGCTCACTCCAAAGCTCTAGAGGGAATTCTTCCTGGCTCTAGATACCAGTACTTGCGTCCCATCCTTGGCACACTTTGGCTTGCATCATGTTACTCTGCCTCTTGGCTATCTTCACATAACTTTCTTCCTGTGAGTCTTCATTCATATTTTGGTCTTCTTATAAAGACACCGATCAATAGATTGGGATCCATCCCATTCCAGCATGATCTCATTTTAACTAGATCCCATCTGTGAAGATTCTACCCCCAAATCCAGCAACATTCACAAGTACTAGATGTGAGGACTTGAATGTCTTTTTGGAGACACAGATAAACCCACCACACTCTGAATTAGGTGCTGGTAGAAAGCAAAGGTGATTCTATGATGCATATCATAGTAATAGTTATCTGGGAAGCTGCAGGAGAGCCTGCCTAGAGCTGTCTCAAAGGTATGGCAGTTCCTTGGGTTAGCTAAGAGGGGGTGTTCAGTCATTACTGTGGTTTGGATGAAATTCTTATTTGCGTCTGCTCTCAGACATGATTAGAGCATGGCTTCCGTCTTGCTCCATAACGGACACAGAGTGGCCTCCTCTCATGTTGCTGGTCTGTGAAGCTGTGCTCAACTAGAAAGGCAGAGAGTCTGATGAGCCAGTAGCAACAGCAATCAGGGACTATTTCGTTGTTGATGACAGTGGTTGTTTGTGCTCCAGAGAGTAATTGTTTAACAATTGATTGATCATTGGAAATGATTTTTGGAATTATTTCTATCATCTGAAGCTAGAACAGAAAGTTGGAAGGTTGTGTCTAATAAGAACTTCAATGAATTGACAGTGTACAAAGTGTGTATGTGTATACATACAGATATTTTTTAGTTTTAACAGCAACCACCAGAAAAGCTGAAAACAAACAAGGATACTTGCAAGTCCAAAAGTTTCTTTTGAGGGGTCTGCTCAGTCTAAGTGTAGCAGAAAATGCACCCCCCCATATACTTCAGTTTCTGTTAGTTTCCCAGGTAACCTTCAGTTTACTTGAGTTCCTCTTATAGTTCCTGTTACTCCTCTGTTCCAGAAATGACTGGTCACTGAGATGCATATTGTAAGAACCAATCAATAACCACCAAATACTCAGCTTCTGTACTTCCTACTTACAAACTCCATATAAGCCCTAAACTACCAGACATCAGGACCTTGCATATTTTTGAGGTCAGTGCACATCAGTGTAAATAAATCTGCCTCTGAATCCTGGGTGACATTTCAGTGTTTCTTTCTGCCATTACATCTGGTGCATGGGCCAGGGAAACTGACTGTACTGACCTCTTTGGTCACCTGCCATGGCCTTGTGGATGGAGTGAGGACCTCTCCAGGTCCCGATGGGAAGATGTGCCCTTGAGATTTCTTGAGTCTCCTCAGAGGTCTGGAGGAAGGTTCCTAGCTCCTGTTTTGAGCAGCTCACATTGGACCCAAAAGAGAAGATGATGCAGTCTGCCTGCCTACCTGCCTGCCTGATTGTGGTAAGACCCCCCCTCCAAGGGCACCAGTTTCAGTCTCTGCTTGCTCAGTTCAAGCAGAAGGAGAGCCTGATCACCTCTCATTAGTTAGGCCTCCCCATGGTTTGAGGGAGGGAATGTTTTAACCTCTGAGTGTCTGTTGAATGAGGCCTCTGAGTGAGAGTTTGTAATGGGTGGTGA
This sequence comes from Cuniculus paca, assembly GCA_004365215.1. Classification (NCBI taxonomy): domain Eukaryota; kingdom Metazoa; phylum Chordata; class Mammalia; order Rodentia; family Cuniculidae; genus Cuniculus; species Cuniculus paca. Next base: position 2,592 of record RJWT010014759.1, on the reverse strand, counting down.
AAGCAATAGACTGTACCGTGTGTGCTCCATAGTGAGGAGGGATTCCTTTCCAAACTACTGTGCTTGAGTGGGTCTCAACCTGTGGTTCTGTGGGTGAGTCTAAAGAGGACAAAATGGAGAACCTACTGACACTTCTCCATAGTCTGGACAGTCCCAACATGACTGAGAGGCAAGTAGCCAGGTGGGCATCTGAATGGTCTCTCACTCTGAGGGGCACTGACCCTTTGTCTGTTGTGCCATTGTTCAAGGATACACCACACACACACACACACACACACACACACACACACACAGAGTCAACAATGGATTCCAGTCAGTCCAAACCCACAGAACCTGACTCCAGGCCCAAGAATTTTAAAAAGGGCTTTAATGGTGATTACAGAGTTCAAATAAAACTGCTACTCCCTATGTTTGAAGGAAGAAGGATCCATTCTTCTTGAGAATTCCACCTTGGCAAATGAATCACCCCTCCTTGGCCACCGCAGTTGCTGCCAACACCTACAGTTTCACCACTGCTCCCAACTCTTACTTCCAGCCAACTGAACTGCTTCTAGTTCAACCAGTCATTGCCTGTGTTCAGTCATAGACTCCCCCACCCCAAGCTTTTGGCTTCACAGCTACTCTTACATGTCTGTCCTGGTCAGACGGCATCATCTAACACCCATCCAAGATGACAATTCATTATGACTCAGTTCACCATAGAAATGCTGCTGTATGTTGACTGAGAAAAAAAACTGATTAATGAGAGAGGTCCCTCTGTGAACTGTCAGCCCTGAAAAATGGGTTGCCATGGCCTTTCCCAAAGGTCACTCTGCCTAGGAGTACAAAATCCAGCAAAAAGAAACAAAGCAACCCAGTCGAGCACTTCTCAAAGGCATCAAAGGGTGGTGGTGGGGGGCAAATCCCATCAATATGTCAAAAGTTACTACTGTTACCCAGAAGCCAAAAAAAGCCCATCAGACTTTTATGAGAGTCTCTGTAAAGTCTACAGAGTCTACAACTCTTTGATCCTGAGGCCCCAGAAAATCTACAGATGGTAGATGCAGACTTCATTGCACAAAAAGCACCTGATATTTGCAAGAAAGTCCAGTCTGATAGACGACCATACCCTCTGGTCAAAGACCAATATGCAAATAGTAAGGGCTATGGACACAAGAAAAATAAATGCCCATTCAGTCTAAAAGATAAGAGATCTCATAAATTTCAACCTGGATCAGATGACAACCCGTTCATTGCACTGATGGGTTCTGACTAGGCAGACCAGGCTCTCTTCTGCTGGGTCATCAGGAGTCCACAGTCCACATCCATACTGGGGGCCAACCTATGACTTGCCTGGCAGACAGTGAAACAGAATTGTCTGTAGTTACACAAAAGTCCCCTCTGTCAGAAGAGGTTACTATCACTGGGGCATCTGGGACTCTTGTCTCTCACCCCTTCTGCTAGGCACAAACTTGCAGCCTGGGAGGACATCTCACCAAGCATGAATTAAACCAGTTCCCATACCACCTCTGGGAAGAGACCTCCTCTCCAAGTTAAAAGTGACCATCACCAAGCCAGTCAGTCTCCTCCTTGTTAAGGTTGCACTTTGAAAGTTGGTCCTAACTCTGTTCACCAAGAGAAAGGATGATGCCTGAATCAGCCTGAGACAGATAAATACAATCCTGAAATTCTTAAAACTCTCCTCCCAGAGGTATGAGCCAAAACTTGCCCCTGGGCCTGGCCATCAACCATACTCCCATAGTGATTGAACTCTGTGACCCCATAGATGGTCAAACTTCTGAAATACCCCTATTCTTCCTGTTAAAAAAACCAAGTGAGGAATATCATCCAGTTCAGGTTCAAAAGTCAACTGACCTGGACTCAACTTCCCAGAGGTTCAAAAAGTTGCTTACCCTCTTTGGAGAAGCCCTCATAGCTGACCTCTCATAGTACTAATGTATTACCTGCCTTTTGATTTCATTACCTGAAAAAATTATTAAAATATTCCTCTTTTTTTAGAGTTCATATTTATTTGAGGCTAGATTTTCTTCAAATACTTCAATTAAAATTACATTCTGCAACAGACTGAATATAGAAACAAATATGAGAATCTGACTCTATTCTATCATATCAAATATCAAGAATTTTTTAAAAGTATAAAAACAATGTCACTAAGTTTTCTGGTTTGGAACTATTATTGTTTTAAAACAAATAAATATAATAGACACAAACAGAAAAATCTCCAATTGGTCAATATCAACAGATATAACCTAGTTCAATAATTGTTAAGGGTGTAAAGGGGTTCCATGATCAAAAAGCTTGAGAATAAATATACTGAAAAAAATCCTTGCATAATTCTGCATATTTAATTCTTGGCACACAAGTCTCTGCATTGTTCATTTTCTCCTTTTGTACACATACTTTTTGTTCCTACATTTCTCTGCTATTATATCTAGAATCTCACGCTAGTCCTTCTCTATTTACTGACAGGCATACGTTTTTAAGTTTTTCCACCATTTGACAAATCCTTCCTGGCCTCAATTCTTAACTGGACTACGTACTCCACCATGTGTTGACTCTTTTCCCGTGCTCTATTTATTTCACTTTAACCAT
>RJWT010014758.1:0-20860 GCA_004365215.1 Cuniculus paca | reverse complement strand
TGTCTCAAGCAGAAGGGTTAGCACATGGAAGTATTACTGAGGGGCAAACAAGGTGAGATTTGAGAACGTAATTTATTTGTAGTACGTAAATAAATATTTATTTAAGACCCACAGGGAAGAAGTGTTTTCATTTCAATGGTTAACTTTGGGTATGGTGGATGGAGAATTAATTGATTGACTTAGCTAATGTCTTTTGTAGTCGTGTGAACGTACTCCTTAACTTTGGCTAATAGGAATTAATAGAATGGCAAAAAACTCTAAAATTCTACAGAAACTTTGTCACATTTCATGTTGTAGGACTGGATCAATGCAGCTACAGATTGTGCTCAACTTCAAAGGCCTAATTCCTTCTCTGCCTTTTCCGGGTCTTTCTATAGTTCTTTATTCAGTGTTTCCATATGGTGGGAGACTTGACGTTGAGTAAAAAGCTGCCATTCTTCTCTGTGGCTGCTGGCTTGCATTTATCAGTCACAGTGTTCAACATGTTTCGTGTGCTCCATCAGTAGTTCCCTGAATGGAAGGATGATTTGCAGAGCATCATTGATTTTAATACCAACCAAGGAAAGAGTCTGCTTTTAAAGCCACTTCTTTGTAAATATGTAAGCACAGACAGAAAAGTGAGACAGTTATCAGAAGTTGGTGGCTAATAAAAAGCTTCTTTCTTGAACTATCATTATGTTTTGTGTGGAAGTGGCTTAAAAGGAGAAACAACAACTTTGAAGTATCTAGAAATTCCCTCATTGAGAAGCAATAGAGGTTTTTGGTTTGTTCAACAGAAGACTGCTCTGGCAACAGACAATGCCTCTTCTCTTCCTACACATTACTATTTTAACAGATGAACCAGATGCTTCCTAAGACCCCAAACTCTGAGTTTTGTTGCATTTGATTATTCCAGCCACTCCATATTATTTATTTGTTCCTGCCTATGTCTGAGATACTTCACTAGGTGCTGTTAGGAAGCACACATTTCCATGAAGATTGCATGCTGCCAAAGTTGAGGGTGTGTTCCCCAGAACCCAAGCTCTGTGTTCATTCATTAGCTCTGTGATGGATAGGTTGTGTGAATAATGTCTCTGTGACTTTGCGTCCCCATCATTAGGGTAAGGACAACAATAGAAACCTATTCATTGTTGTGAATAGGTGATTATGTATAGGTGGTCATGATGAATCAATGATTCATACATCTTATCAATAGAAAGATAATAGAACAATGTTTGGCATAAAATATGTGCACTCCATATACATGGCGCTGTGGACTGAATGTTTGCGTTCTTTCAATATTCACGTAGTAAAGACCTAATTCCCAATGTGATGGTCTTTGGTGGTGGGACTAAGCTTAGACAAGGTTGTGAAACAAGGACCCCCATGATGAGAATTTCTTTTGAAGAGAATAAAACCAAATGAAATAAGAAATTAAACAGGATAGAGTCAATCAATACAGAACAATGAACATGGTACATGACTTCAAAACAAGATAAAAGGAAATCAATAATGGCTACCATAATGCCTCTTGTTATCTTCAAAATAACTGCCCATACCATCAAACTTAATGAGATCAAACAAAACAGAACAGAATAAAACCAACAGAATCAAAGCAATGAAAGCAATACAGGACTTCAAAACAAGATAATAGTAAAACAACAGTGGCTACCATGATGAGATTTAGACACTTATTCAAAGAGAAAGAATTCAGATTCCTCTTTCCTTTAATTATGTGAGAGTACAGCAGGAAGTTATCTGTAAGCCAGAGAGGGATCGCTCCCCAGAAACCTAATCTGCTAGCACCTTGAACTTGGGCTTCCAGGGAATAGCACTGTGGAAAACACATTTCTGTTGTTTAAATTATTCTGTTTGCAGCATTTTGTTATAGCAGCCCAAGCCGAGATTCTATGCACACAGTTTCTGCCCTTGGACAATATAGCTTGGAGAGAGGTGCAAACTAGCAAGATGCCAAAGGGTGACAGACTTTAGATGGTCTTAGAGATACCTTGTTGGCAACAGTACGAGGTGATAGGAACCTAGAAAAGACAATGCTTTCCTAGCAGGGGCTCATAGGGAACCCTGATGGACCAAAAATGGTGGAAAGGATTCCATAATGGGATGCCTGTGTGGAAAACCACAGGGCATTTTGGAACATGAAGAAAATGTGTGAGGACAGAAGAGACAGGATGTGAAGAGGCAGTGGAAAATTAGGATGGACAAATTACGGAAGGCTCTGATAGCAGCAGCCAGTCACAGTATAATGCATAGGGGATGGAATTTGGAATCAGACTGAGTTAGAGGAGATCCCAGCTTTGCCTCTTTCCATGTATGACTCTGAGTACCCTGAAGCATTGTTCTGAGTGTTAAGCCCTTCTCTGCAGGATGGGGATAATTTATATGTGTCCTAATGTTTCAGGTAGTCAAAAGATGTCTCTTGTGTGCAGAGTCTGATTTCCTGTGATCTGTACAAGGAGTAATACTCCAGCAATAAACTCGGAATTAACTGATGCAAGAAGAAAAAAGGACTGTTGGTTGTAAAATTTCAAAGAAGTTGTGCTAATTGGAGTGGGTCAAGCCTGCTAGTTTTAATATGTCTATGTTGTTAGTTTTTTCTTCTGAACATTGTTTAATCAAACGCTACAGCAAGAGATCTCACTCTTGCTCCCACACAAAGCACAGAGGCTTCAAAGCCACCACAATTCTTGCTAGCGGAAGTTGAGGAGAAGAATAATCCATTAATTGACATTTGTGTGGAGTGCCCTTTCATGTTCCACCCACTTGTCCTTTCTGCATTGCAAATCCCCCAGCCAGTTGGTCTCCACTGACCTTCTTCAATGCTAGCTCACAAGTACACCATCCAGGGAACGATTTTTAACTGCCAAACACAGCCCGGTGTATCTTTTCAGTTCATGACTGAGGATGAAATAAGATTCTCTCATCTTGTTTGCACTGCTGATTTGTTAGCTTTTTATTGATTAAAGATCTCAATGCGCAATTTGTTTTTCATCTTAAGTAAGAATATTCTGTGTCTGTCCTCCTGCTTATGAGTTATTGATGTACTATGATCTGTAAAAACTCTTTTGTCCCAAAAGTTGGGGGCATTCCACCTTCCTGAAGAGGTTTGGAAAGACAGTCATTCATCCTATTCCAAATCAATGCGTTTCAGCTTTTCCCAGGAGGTTCGCTGTTAGTAAAGAAAAATTAGATTTAGATGGAAACAGTTAAGGCTAGGAAGGCCCCTCTTAATTTCTATTATTTCATCACTGGTTTATTGCAGGAGGATCTATAAATATATATATAACTACTGAACAAAGCTTTCACCCTGCTTGGTAGTTTTCCTCACTTATTTAAAATAGGATGCATCGTGGCAGTTTTGCTCTTTGGCAAGAACAGTTTAAGAGCATAGGCATCTATTGGGGCACTAGAGGAGAGTCTGATCTTGTACAGATGGCACTGCTCATTCATACCAGGAAATGTGTGCAAATTACAAAATATATGAAATTTAAGCCTTTAATGGCAGCAAATTGATTCCTTAAAGGAACAAAATAAATTAGTAATAAAAGCAGTAACCCAACAGGCCTCTTTGCTTTAACCTCAGCTTACTCCCGTGCATACGGGTTCTGTTATCTCACTGCCAAATTTTGTTTTTATTGGAAGATTGTCATAAAAAATGCTAGATATTAAAATCTTTAAAACTGCTAAATCTAACAACTCATTGATACTGCTTACCTTGGTTTTATCTTTTAGAAATATTGGCTTTAGGAGCATATAATGAATTATGGAAATACATACAGGTGGTATGTCTTCATTACTCTTGATTTACCATGCAAGATAGATAGAGCTAATAATAACTGAACTCATATAGAAAATGTTTGTTCAGAGCCATTCTATCCTTTATTCCCATGCAGTTGTGAGCATTTTCCTTGTAATTTGCCAATGTTATTTTTGTCATTCATTTAAATGTGTTCCCCCCCATTTAAGGATAAGTGCAGTAATAATTTTAATAGGCATGGTGAAAGGGAAAAGCATCCAGAGATTAATATTTGGACACAGCATGATTTGAATGCAGCCTTTGATGCTGGCGAGCCTGTTAGAGTTTTAACAGATAAATCAAGCACATGTGTTTACATTGCATTTAGCAAGGCATTTAGTCTTCTATCAGTAATGGGTTGTCTCAGCTACTGTTTGTGAATGTCCATACTTAAGAAGAGAGGTTTTTCATCTGCTTTGACAAACATGTATCATGTCCATGTCAACATGACAGAACCTTTCTAAGTATATTTTTTCTGTATTGTACATTTCCTTTAGCTTTGATCTATATGGTGCGTCAATAATGTGTTCACTTGACCTAGCATTTTTAAATTTAGGATTCATTACAGGCCCAGAGGCACCATTTCAAACCCTGAATTTGTTCAAGAGATGTCAGGGCTCCCAGCTCCTTTGTGGCTTGGTTTAGGTCTTAACACTCTGTGCTGCTAGGTATATTGATATGCTGGTTTTTCTGCATGGTGCAGAGAGTTCCTTGAGGTTAGAGACTGTATCTCTTTTATTTCCCTATACCCAGAACCTGGAAGAACACAGCAAATGCTCAACAAGTAGGCATGAAGGCAGGGATTTCAGGAGGTGCCTCATGGTTCTAGAGATCACAATGGAGTTCATATGGCAGCAGGGGGATGATTATTCTACTGAGGCTCAAAGAAGACTTCAAACAGCAAGTGGAATTAGAACCTGGACAGAAAGAATGGAAAACAGAATTCATGTGAGTAGCTCCTAGAATGCAGATAAAGGGACATGATTTCAAAAATGCAAATACAGTGCATTTAGATCCCAAAGCCCATGTTCCAGCAAGTGGTGCATTTGATTGTAGATAGGAAAAGCTACCTACGTTAGTTCAATTCAAGGATGTTTGGGGAAGGGGAGGGAAGCAGATCAGAACCTAGGTGAGTTGGAGTGAGGGATCTGAGATGAGGGAGAACATCTCTTTCTGTTGCTGAGAGCATGGGACCCGGCTTTGAAGCATCCCCAGTCACACAAGCTGCCTTGTTTTCTGTAGCTCCTCTGAATTTTGAGTCTTTTCCTTCTGCTCCCACATGGGCCACTATGGTTGGCTGCTCTGAACAGATCAAACCTCACAATTTTATGGCCTATGGCCAACACGATGGACTCTGCTGCTCTTTAGTAGTCTTTCAGGTGAATAGGGACTTGCTGACTACTGGTCGGGCACTGAGTTGGCTGGCTCTGACCTGGAGGTGGTTTGTGGCTCAGCTGGCTAAGACTGGAGAAGGAGGCAGGTAGGCAGACGTGGCCAGGTGATTGCAGGACTCAGAATCTTTAAAATGAACGGTAAGCAGGGCAGACAATGAAAAAATGCCCAATCTTGTTGAATTCAAAACAAGCCAAGCCACAGGGAAGGGTGCATGCAAGTGTTTAAAGCCTTCAGCATGTACCTTGTATGAGGAGCTGGTTCACGTGGTCGGCAGCTGTCCACTCCGACACAAGGAGCTGCGAAAGAGTCCCTTTCCCCTGGTGCTCGTCAGTATGGAGATGTCTCCAAGAACTTGGCCTTCTGTTTAGAACATTAGCCCAGGGGCAAGGGCAACAATCTACCTCTTCTCCAGAGCTCTGCTCCCTTCACCGAGAGCCTCCTGAATTCTTTACAACACTTCTCTTGCTCTGGATTATGATGGGGCCAGTATAAGATGAAGAGGAATGACAGCCGTATCAATGAAAATGCAAGACTGTCACCCTAAGGCAAGGTGTCTGCTGCTCTGAATCAGTTTCCTAAAAGCAAAACATCCTTTCAATATGCAGAAGATGGTTATAGTGTGGCTGCTGGGTTCTAAGGGTGAGGTCTGTGGTGATGAAAGTGATGCATACATCCCTCACCTCATGAAAATTATGTTCTAGAGACAGGAAGTAGGCAATAAACAAAGAGTAAGATAGTATGAGACAGTGAGTGCTACAGAAAGCACCATCAGGGACTGGTGGAGAGCCATGAGAGTGTCACCCCAGATAAAGTGGAGACTGTGGAGGGTTTTAATGTTTGTCACATGAGAATGACCTTCACTTTCCATGCCAGTCAGTTCCCTTCTGAGCTGCCGCAAAGGTCCAGTGTTGGCCATCGTATTGATTTTATTTTTCAGGCCTCATTTAGGCTGCATGCAGCTTGTCTGTTAATAATGTTTCATCTTAGGGAAAAATGCTGATGCAGAAGGGGATCTTTAATATGTACCTCCTATTAGGATTTAATGACATCGAATTTCCCTAGTCAGTGTCCCAAAGCCCAAGCGAATGAATATTTGAGGTCACACGAAACTTCTGGCTCAGATCAACAGAAGGGAGACTCTCGTTCAGAGTTTCCAGGTCGTTTGTGTAAGTTTTGGTGTCCACTTTCTGGAATATTTTTCAGGTAGGACTTCACTTGGGCAGAAATGTGCATTCCAACATTTCTCCAGGCTAAATAAATGTGGTCAATGCTAAACGATGAACCAATATATTCTCTGTTTATATTTTGATTTTGCACGAACTCTTGTTTGTTATAGTTCTTTGGTTCATCAGCCATTAAACTGTGTTTAAGTGGGCTAGCTGTCAGAAAGGTAGTTATTAGGCACCTTTTGAAAATTTCTTGGGTCAATACTGCAGAAAAATGTGACAGTGTGACCCATCTGGGAGATTCTGAAGCTCTGGTAGTACTGTATCTTATGCCTTATTGGAGATTTTTGTGGTGAAAGAAACTCTTTTAACTTGCATTTCCAAACTTAGTTGGCCACTAGGTCATTTTCTGGGGCATAATATTTGATAGCTGTTCTAGGAGTATACATGAAAATACTCATTGGACCCGCATCTCCCAACTTGGAAATATAAGGCTCCAAGAAAGCCACATGTAGTTGTGGAAGTTTCCAGCACATTATCACTTACTTACAGGCACTAATGACTCCAATAATGTAGTGAAGTTTAGCATAAATAGGCTCATCATTAAAGTTGATGGCAGAAGTATAAACAAGGCCCACACTATTAAATTTGTTATTTGTTCGTTATGCGTCTGGAATTATCCCACTGTCTCTAGCTGTCTCAAACTGGGTGTTCATAAACTAAAGAGAACATAGGATTATTTTGTTTTTCTGTCCAACGATGAAGGACAAAGTGATTTTTAAAAAAAACATGACCTTTCCTGCTAATGGGCTTACAGAATCTCGGAAGAACAGTTCTTGGAGTTTCTTAGGTGACATCTACCTTTCTGGCTACAAGGCCTTCCACAGCACCAGGGTTTTACAGAATAATCCAGCAATAGATTCAGAGAAACAATTTAAAGGTCACCTGCTGACAGAATTCTTGCTGAACTATTGTGCCACTGTCTGTTAGCAAAGATGGTGGCAAAGTGAGTATCTTCCACCTAGGGTGGTACCATGCTGTGAGAGTTATAAGTGCGGGTTGGGTTTGAAACTACACTGGCTGGTCATAGTTGATGGTGTTAGATAAGTACTTTCGGTAAGATACATCAACCCCTCCATTACTGTATAAAGTGGAGCTGATAATAGGGGAATGTGGGGATTAAATGTATTAATACCCATAAAATTCTTAGCTTACGCTTGGCATACAAATTTACACATACTCAACATACCTTAACTTTTACATAAAATGAATGTGCTTGAAACAATGGAAAATTATAGTCATGCAAATAGTAGCTATTCCCTGCTCATGCACAGAGTCAAAGTCAAAAGAGACCCCCAAAATGTTTATTGCCTGCACACAGTTTATTAATGAAAACACACATGTCCCTGGATGAGCTACAAAATACCATTTGGATATGTTCTCCAATGTCAACATCCAAGAAGAGTTAATACTTATTTGAACAGAATATCTATTTCATAGGGATGCTTACTCTGCTTTAATGCCTGGGTGAGGTGACCACGAAGGTTTCAAGGACAGGTGGAAAAGAAGACTAGAGGGAAAGGAAGCAAGCTAGTGGTTGATGGAAGAACAATGGGCCTTTCTCAGTACTTCTCATTCTGCGTTGGTCTCTGACCAACTGCATCTGATCTCAGCCCAGACGTCTGCTCCCTGCAGCTCTCCAAAGCAAAGAGTGGGCCCTGTGTCACTCCCTCCACGTGCACACACACCAGAAACCATCAGAAGAAGGGGCCCAGTGCTGCATCTCAAGTTGCAAATCTGTAAGTGGATGACTTAAGCCCTTAGCTACATCCCACTGTCTTTAAAAGTCTGTTCCAGGAGCACTTCCCATGTGCAACCATCCTAATTGGCTAAAAACTGACTTATGCTTCTTAATCACAGGTCTGTGGGTATTTCCATCCGAGTGTTCCTTAGGTTAGTTACCAAGTGCCCTCATAATAATATATACCTTTCTAAAGTTAACATCATAAATCATGCACAGAGGCACCAAGGGAGAGGACGCTTTGAACTTTTGTGTCTTTAAAGTCAACAAAACAGTTAACATCTGTCCAATTTATTTGCTAAAACCCATGTTAATCATCCCAGGATTAAATGTGCAGACACTTTCATGGGACACACAGTACACTGCGTTGTTTGCTTTCCTATCTTATGGGGCAGGCTGTGAGCTCCTTAGGGGAACACTCTCCTATCTCTGTCCCTTTACCTCTTGGCACGGCAGCAGCGCAGACCATGTGGTCAGCAGGGCCTGGTTGAATGAATGGATTAATAAGTAAAAAGCACGAGTACTTGTGGTTCAGTGAAAAGCAAGCTAAAGAAAACCAGTTTAGCTGCTATTTTTGTTTCAAGCTTACAGCAAACTTAGGAGAAGACTGCCAGGTTCCTATTTGTTCCTGGCTCTCCCCCAATTTGCTATTATGCAAAGTGGCAGTTCTGAGATTCAAGTTTTGCCTCTGATTTGACTTGAGCCTTCCTGAGAACAGGAGCCGTGTCTGTATTATTTATAACCCTATCTCAGCACTGTTGCTTGTGTCTGATAGATGTTCAACAAATGTTTATTGATGAACAAGTGATCAAAATAGTTGGCAGAGTTATATAACCAAGACTGAGATTGATCTACCTACCTACTTACCTACCTACCTCTATAGGCTATTTTTATTATTACAAAAGCTATCATATTCATACCACCTCATGTTATTCCAGGTGAGAAGCTCTTCCCACTACTCTTGCCTGGTCAAATTGGCTGTTTTTGATCTCTTTGGGTTCAATCCAAATTACCTTTCTCTCTGAGACCCTCCCTCTCCACTTCCCCCAACCCCTAATTCCCTATCTCAGCAATTGTTGACTGTGTCGAAGCACAGGTTCTAGCACAGGTCCCAGCTGGTAGGGTTGATGGCCTGACATTGCACAGCACCCCCTCCACTATTGGGCTGTTAGTCTTGGACCCAGGACCTCTGTGTGTGTCATGTCTGTCTCCAGACCACCAGTGTTTATGGTGGACGCTCCATGAACATTTGCAGGGTGAACAATGAATGAAAAAAAAAAAGAATACGAGACTGTTCCTAATCTTTGTGGTTCTTTCACCCCAAATAACTACTGTTAACATTTTGGGTGTATATTTTTTATTTTTAAAAGAATACGTATGCATACTTTTAAATAAAGGTGGTTTTATTTAAATTGCAGATTGGGTTTTCTTACAATTTCTTTACATAGTAACTGAATTTTGCCCCTCTACATGTGTCTATTACTGAGCATACTAATTAGATCACAACATCCTCTTTACTTAGGTTTCCCTGCATGCCTCTGCCTCAGGGCTTTTGCATATCCCACTCCCTCTCTTTGGAAATGTCTTCCTTTGCACATCCACATGACCAATGCCCTTGTGTCCTTTAGGTTTTTTGAACTATGGCCTTCTCTTGTGGGACCTTCCTTGCCTACCATCTCCTCTTCTTCTTTCTCCTTTTCCTTTTTTGTGCTTCTCCATAGTAATTAGCACCCTCTGACATGACAGACCTTTACTTATTTATTAGAGCTCCATTTCCACTAACCTAAGGTGCAAGTACCAAGTGAGCAGACAAGTTTCCCTATAACCGCAGTGTAGAACGGTGCCCAGGGCATTTTACTGAGGTTGGTGCAGTGGCTTGGTTATCCCTCTACTGTGTCTTGTTGGGTGTTTGAACTATGTAGGCCTTGCTGATTTAATTGATTGAGTGTATGTAATGCTGAGTGCCAGTGGTCTTAGGGCAGGATAATATTATGAAAGCTAAATAGTCCCTTGAAGGCCTCAGGATAGATTCATAAATTAGTTTTATGGGTAATCATTTTTAGCCTGATGCCATGGTTTTTGAGTCATTATTTGGTAGTAGACTTTGTGCCCTGGTTAGAAGCCTGATCTCTTTTCCTAGTAGCTGTTCTTGGAACCTATGGATCTGCTGTGGTCTCAATGAAGGCAGTCAAATGTTTGTTTCTTTGCTTCAGATGGACACGTCTTTAGATCTTGAAGGGAAAAAAGCAGCCCCTTCTTTCTGGAGTCCAAATCCAGCCACAGATTTTGGCTTCAAGCAAGTCAGATATGCCACAAAAGCAAGTCCCTTTCTTTGGCAGCCCCTCTGCCACCTGCCTTTCCCAGGCTTCCTTGGTGGTCACATTCTGAGATGGGAGCAGGTGGAAACAGGAACAGTGTGGGAAGGGAACAGCGTGCCCCACTTTCCCCTGGGCCCCTGCTTTTGCTTGATAGAGTGACTCCTTGCATTGCATGTCCCTCACCTCTGCTTTGCCTGGAGTCCCTGCCTGGCAGTCTGAGAAGTCCCTCATTTGGCTTAGCTGGTTAACAAAACCCAGGTCTTAGGTTAAGCTTATCTGCCCAATAATTATTGGTGACAAGACTTCACAGCTTGTGTCTGCTGGGGAGATGCTTCTGGAAGTGGACTCTCTGAGGGGTCAGCAAACTCCAGACAGGCAGGGGACTGGCTGCCCTGACTCTGAGGCCGCTTGGCCAAAAACCTTCTCAGTGTACCTCAGTGCACTGCCGTCTTGTGAACTGTGGGCTGCATTTCGTCAATGTGTGTTGAGGTTCCTCTGGAACAAGGAATTTATTTCTCCTACTTCCCACTTCCCCAGTTTTCTTCCTAAATCACTGTTCTAAGGATTCTGGCTCAGCATCTTCTTGTGTCTCCAATGACTGTTTGAAACCTGCTTTTGGTGATTAGTTTTCCCTCCAATCTCCTAACTCCGATTAGTCCTTTTGTTACCTGGAGAATTATTCAATATGGTTCACAGGAGAAGAAACAGATTAAGTCTGGGTTGCTAAGAACACTGTCTTCATCATTGTTGGATGGGGCCGTTGTCTTTTGGGAAGAAGCTTGGTGAGTGGAGGAAATGTCATCTACTACTCTGAAAAGGCTGGTGTTTCCGGGGATGGCACATTCAGCAGAAATCGGGGCTTTGAAACACTTCCTAAGTCACACTTCCCTTAGGTATGGGAGCACAAAGAAAGAGATGCTCACCTTTCTTTGTCTCTCTTTTCCTCAGCAGAATCCTATATTTAGGCCATTGGCATACAATTCAGCATCTCTTATAAGCAGGTCCTGGCATTCCTTTGAGGAATTTCTAGAGCGATGAATGGAGTCTGACTAAGCTGAGGGCTGGGTGTATTATCCTAGTCCTCTTCTGGCAACACATACTTTTGAGGAGAGTGTTATTTTCAGAAAGCCATGAAGGTGGCCCTGTCCAAAGATCAGCTACAGAATCACAGATTCTCAGCACTGTTGTGAACAAAAGAAATTCCTTGTTTTTGTCTCAAGGCAATGTGATTACAGGGCCACTGATCAGATAGGTGACCCAAGACAGATGCCTTCCCTAATATAACTCACGGTTATCTATACCTGTCCCCACCTTTATCTCTGAGTGTGCCCTTTGCATTTGAAGATGGATTTATTTCCAGCCCTGGCTCCAGCCATCCCTTGTGTTTACCTTTGCTTTCAGTACTGAGGGTGAATGCATGCTCTCACCCATGCCTTTGTGGGTTTGGTGGCTCACACAGCCAGATGGCAAGCAGACCTCCAGGCAAGGTTTTGGCTCTTGACTCAGTGACGCTCTCCAGGCGATCCCGGGAGCAGGAGGGCAGAAGACAGACCTGCCTCTGCTAGGTATCTCGAGTGCCCCAGTGCCTTTCCTTTCTTGCCAGGGAAGGAGCCAGCCAGCCTGTTAAGGTGGGTGGGTGGGTTGGTTGCTTGGAAAGCCATCCAGTTAAGTTTTCAGATAAATGCATTTCAGAGATGCTGCCTTTTGGGCTTAATCCTGTGGGTAATTGAGCCATAATGGACCAGAGTTTTACAAACTTCTTTTTTGGTGCACTCATGTTCAGCGTTTTAAGTTCACAATAATCACTTTTCTGTGCAATGAGTGTGTTGCTTCTTGATGCTTGGGCTCAAATGCGTATTAACACATACGAAGGAAGGAAGGGAAGCCAGGGTGCCCTCGTGCAGGGACACTCTCAGGATTCTAACATGCGTGTCAGGAGCCCTCAGAGCCATGAGAATGGGAAAGACATCAGATGACAATGATGGGGTGGAAATTTTGTGGATTTGTCACTAACACATCAATTAGTAGGGAAAGTCTGTTTTTCTCTCCACTTACATTTTATAAAAAACAAAAAGACATTACTGACTTAAACAATTTGTGTATTTCACACTTAGAATCATTAATTATCAGCTTATTTTAAAAATACAGCAAAAATTTACTGTCACGTGTGTTGGAAATTTCTGATGGTGGAGAAAAACAACTTAGGAAAATTGAAATGGTTTAACACACTTTGCATCTACCATCGATTCAAAGGCAGAAAAACTGCACGGGAGAAGTCGCAGAGTTTGGAAGGAGACATTGCTAATAGAAACAAGCTTCCCTTGGTAGATGACAGTATACAGCCCCAAACACAAGAAGTTAAAAGAGGTGCTGGATTGAGGCCACAGAGTGCGTTGTAGGTTGAAGGAACAAGTCTCAAAATTAATAGTCTCGCTTAATAGACAGTCCCTGCTGTGTTTTCAGGCAGGGTCAAATGCACACACTAGGATCTTTGCATTCCCATGGATTTTTCCCGGTGTTTCCAGCTGGATGGGGTCCACAGCCCTTTCTCTTGTGAGAGGAGGAGGAGGAGGTGATTTTCTTCTTTCACTTCTTAACAAGAAAGCAGCAGGAACTGAAACCTGTCAGACCTGGTAAGGGCTTGGTGACTGGCAAAAGAGAATGCTTTTCATGTGATCAAGCTGGCTACTCCCAGGCACATACTCTGGTATTTCACCAGGAACAACCAGAGGTCCCCAAACAAATAGCCCAACGGGATTTGTGAACAGGAAACATTCCTTCTCTTGTTGACCTTAACTTATATGTTGAGGACACAAGAGTTTGTGCTATATGCTGTGGTGTATTTAAGGCAGCTTCTGACTTCACTGCAGTTGAACTGAGTCCAATTGTCCCTTTGGTTCTGCTTCTTAAAACTGCCAAGAACTGGAGGTTGAGAGAGGCCTGGCTTAACTAGAGAAACTGAATTGGAACAGGCTGTGGGTGGATAGGCATGTTTCTCAAGTTGTGGGTGAGTTACCTGACCTTCAGGGGGATTAAGAGGGGTACACCTGACGTGATAGCCCCATCTGATTGCAGTTTAACTGCAGACCTGCCAGTGTATTTGTTATTATAACTTTTAGATGTCTGGTAGCTGGTTTAATCTGGTGAGCACACAGACCTAGGATGTGGGCAGTTATATGCAGGCCCTTGGGTTCCACACTGACCTGGGCCATCTGGGCCCCTGATTTTCTGTTTGACAAAAAACTGGTCAGATGTTTGCATGACAATTTAGAAACTGGTATCTCCTTAGCATAGAATTATCAGGGTATATGAGTATATGAGTATGAGAATATATGTGTTTGAGGAAAAAAAAATGGGGTCGGACGTTACTTGAATGTTCTGCTAGCACTTCAGGGAAAGTATTCTGCAAAAATTGCTTGTGTTCACTGATCTCCTGCTAACCGCTTGTATGTGGCTGAGAAACACTGGAGTTACACTGAGATCTGAATCTGTCCATGGTCAGAAGCCAGGAATGTTACCGAGACCTTCTCTGATGTGATTCCCTACACACACTAGGCTCCCATTTCTTGGACTAAGTGGTGTGGACAATAGGCTAGACATGGTTCTCTGAATTTCAGAAGGTAAATTCCTCCTTCCTCATCTGCAGGCAGCTCACCGTGATTGCTTTTCCTGTTCTGTGTTCTTCTTGCATCTGTGAAATGAGGTCTGGGAGAATGGGATGGGACATTCAGGGCTATGCTAGTAGCCACTGTCCATGATTGTGTTGGGGATTCCTAGGCCTCCTCCTGCAAACTACTGGGTACTGAACCCAAGTCCTTTGAATTGAGCTATCTCCCAGCTGTTTTTTGTTTTTGTATTTTGAGACAGGGTTTGCTAGATCTCTAAATTGTCCAGGCGGGGTTGAAATGCGTGAACCCTCTCCCTCGGCCTTCCCGAGTATTGTGAGTACAGCTGTGCACAACCACGCCTGGTTCCTAGGTCTGTCTTAGTTCACTCAGGCTGCTGCTGGAACATCATGCCACAGAATGTTTCCTCCTAGTTCCGGAGACTACAGTCTACGATCAAGGGGTTTCCAAGGTTGATTTCATTCTAAGCATTCTCTCCTTGGCTTGTACATGATGTCTTCTCCCTTTGTTTTCACATGAGCTTCCCTTTGTGTGTGTCTGCACCCTAATCTCTTTTAGTCATGTTAGATTCAGGCCTAATCACACATCTTCATTATATTTAATTGCCTCTTTCAATGCTCTGTCTCTAAACACCACAGTATAGCGATATTCTGACATAGCTGGAGTTAGGACTTCAGCATGAGAATTTGAGGGGCCCACAATCTAGCCCATAACACAGACAGGCAGAGAAGGGACTAATATTATGGTTTTCAGTTGAAAAAACAGGCTGGAAAAGACTGTGTAGTATTGTGCAAAGTGACGGTACCCATGCTTTAGACCTTATCTGACTTCATGTTTTATGCTCTACTTCGTTTCTCTGGCTCTGCTAAAGCAGACCTGGTCCCTAGGGACATTTGCTACAATGACTTCCCAAGTACAGCATTTTCATAGCCCTGTTCCTGAGGTCCATCACCTCTGATTCCTACTATACATGTTCACATATTTAGGACGCAATGTGACTCGTAGACTTCCCATGCTTCATGAGAAATTTACCTATAGGAACAGAGATTCTAGACTTTAAAAGATCATTCTTTGTGAAAATGGCGAATGGACTTGTTATTACCTTTGAATGACCTCTCTCTAGCCCCACGTTCAAGAATAAGCACTCATTGACCCAGTTGACTATACCCTTTATTATCTTCCAGCAGTTCAATTAAGTGCCTCTACAACATCTCCATATGTTGGCTGGATGCAAGGTGCCAATATTTCAACACTGCTTTCTCATTAAAATGATCAGGGCATAAGCCTGGAAGATTCCAGTGTGTGCCTCACCTGGGACCTCCCCAAGGGAAACACGCCTGCCAAGCAAACCAGAAATAGTGTCAGGGAGGAAGCACACCCCTCTGCTCTCTCCCCTCCTGGATTGAGTCATTAATGAGCACTTTCTACCCTTGGCAGGGCCAGGTAGGTTTGAGAAGTGTACCTCCTGTGGTGTTTAAACACATTCCAGTTACTCCCATGATAGTGATGCATGAAGAATCAACATATTGACCCCCCCAGAGTATATATTAAATTCTGAAGGATTAATCAAAACTGCACCATGTTGTGTGCAATTAAACCCTTGAAAGGCAAAATAAATTTGCTGGAGCAGTAGCAGCTCTCGTACCACTTCTAGCCGGAATGAGGCATTTTTCAGTTCTATTACTAACAGATGAGTTTTTGCTTAGGAGCATTTTTCAGGAGGTGGGTTGGGCTAGAAGGAGCCATCTACAAAGTCCTTCCATGGGTGGGAGGACAACGGGAGCCAAACTCTTCTAGTGTTAGCCTTTGGAACCGAGTAAACACCAGGTAAAGTCCTTCCATAAAAAGGAGCAGTGGGTCATGTCATTTTCTTATTAGAGGAGAAAGTGCCAGGGGGTAGTCGCTACAGGAAGCACGGAGAGGGGTAGAGCTGAGCTGTGAGGAGCATACTCAGGAAGGAAGACTGTGAGAAGGATTGCGTTGTTCATTTAACCATGTGTGCACTTTGATAATGGTGATGACTTGATGTCCACTTCCAGTTCAGTTAAGTAGGAACCTGGAGGAGAGTCTTTTCTCCCCCAAAGCTGTGTGGAGTCACCCAGGATGGGCCCTCAGAGAAATACTTTTGCACTCCATTGAAATGTCTCAGTGGTGCCCGTTGCCCATTGTGCAGCCATTTTGGTTTATTGTGTTTTTAAAGAGTCAATAGAGTCTCTTGCAAAGAGCTGGGAAGCTGTGCCTCTGATTCACCAAGGAGTGACAGAAGAAAGAGTTGCCACTGGATTGCTTTGGAAGGACACACGACAGTCAACAAGGCCACAGAAACAGTAGTTTCCAGCAGGTCCCAAGTGGGAGAGGAGAATCGTAGCAATGTGAGATGTGCAAATAGGGAGTTGAGAAGTTCAAAAAGTCTTAATGAAGACATGGATGAGACCAGAACTACATTTTTCTTTGTCCACTTTGGCCAGTAAATCTCCTGTGCTAGCCAGAGTGCCAGGGCTTGAGGGAGACTCAGGAGGATGGAGAATAGAGTATGCTGCTAAGAGCACAACTCCCTTTCTATGCTTCCTGTTTCACCAGAAAAAGAATATTAGTGAATCAAAATGCAGAAGTAGTTTCTATAAATAATTCAAAATTGTATTCATTGCAAGAAAAATATTATGTAGAATGATGGGAAATCCCTGAATTAAAACCTCAGAAGCCCTCACTGTGTGCAATGTAGCAATTAGAAAAATAAGGATAATGTGCTTAATTTATACAAAGTACATTTGGGTTTTTTTCCCTTTAAGTTCAGAAATAAATTTTACTGGAGATGCATTGAAAACTCTCATGACATCTGGAATATGGATATCTAATTGCTGATTCAATGGCATTGCGAACACGCAAACATATTTCCTTGGTGAAATGTCAAAAAGGCAGCAATCAAAATGAAGCGTTTAAGCATTAAAATGAAGAAATGATGACTGGGTTGATTTGTAAACATTTATCTCTAAACTTACTTTATGAGAAGAAGGAATAAGTTTAGGGACAAGATTGCAAATGTGCACATTCAGAGTCCTCCAAACGTGAGGGCATGGGTGTTTCAAGGCACGTGGGGTGGTTCAGTCAGAAGTTGTATTTCTCTTAGGTTTGATATAACTCTGCTTGGCTTTTCATGTGGGGCTTATTGGATTTTAATGAACATCAAGAGGTTGCAAAGAGATTAAGGAAGTAATGGGCTAGGATGGAACATTTCTATCTTGGAAATAATCACTTTAAATGTGTTTGGGAGTCATTTACTTATCCTGGGATATTGGTTGGTGACAACATTAACTTTCCCTTGTGTTATAAGGTGAGGTTAGCATCTAGTCTTGATGTCCTCAGACTGTGGGCTGACTACGCAACTCTGACTGCTTAGGACTAAATGTTCTGAGGGCCATTGTTGGTGAGACCTGACTGTCTTCTGAGGAGGCTGATTATCAGGGTACATCTTCAGCGTGCTCCTCCTTCTGGTAAAAGGCGCACCTTGCAGCTGTTTACCGGGATGTTAACCATAAAACCAAAATGCGTTCATCCACCTGATGGAGAAGATAAATAAACTCATTGCTAAAATAACATTCTCTTGTGCTTGCTTGTATAAGTCTCAACCTTTTGGAAAAGTAGTCTGGAAAGAATTTTCCAATGAAAGGAGAAATATTGTTAGATCAACAAAAATCCCCATCATGGGGAGGTAGGTAGGATTGTCTTGGCCACTAAATGAATAATTTCCCTGAGTGAATATGTTTCCAAGCTCCCAAATTATGCCAATCATCCACAATGAAACCCCTTTTCAAGGAAGACCCAATAGAGAAATAAAACCTCCTGTAGGAACAGAGTTGCTTTTCCCAGAGGCAATGCATTCGTAAAGTCTCCGCTGTATTGTGCTTGCAAATAACATTTATTTCTGTAGTGTAAATATGCAAGAGTTCATTTTAATAAAAAGTAACTCCTAAAATAAGATAAAACCCATGACTAGACTTGCATTTGAAGATTTAGAGTGTATTCATCTGCTGGTTTTCGGTATAAATATTCATTGGTTTTGAGCTCTCAGGTGTTAGAACTTTTAATCTGCATTCAGATGGAGGTACTTTAATCAGTTTATAAAAGTCTGCAATTTCCCCCCCCAAAAATACACAACAGAGTAACGGAAAGAATAGGAGTTACAGGGCTCCGCAGTAACCCAAGTCAAACCGCCTTGCTAGAGGGCGAAAAAAATAAACACCAAAGCCATTTTGTACCATAATATCAATATTCTATTAAAAATAAATCTCTCACTGTTAGACCGAAAAGTCTCAAAAACCTGTCACTTGACTGCAGTCTTCAGAGATGACTGATAATGGGTAAAAAAATCCCATAGCATCTGTTTACCATGTACTCACACAAACTGTAAGGAATGTTGTTAAATGTCAACAGTAACGGATGCGTGTGCATTAGCTATCACAGAGCAAAGTTGCCACTGAGCTGGCACTGTGGACTGCTCTAAATTAGGTAGGTCAAGTGAGAAGGGTACCAGAGGAACTCTTTGAAAGAATGTTGTTTGGGAAAAAAAAAATTCTGAACTGTAAATGTTAATGTGTGAGTAGCTGTGAACAGCTGGGAAACCCCTTACATCAGATTTTGAAAGAAGTTTTAAATCACAGGAAGGTTTCTCCTCGAGACCCCCATATGAAGGTCAGTTTTGGGAGAGCAGGCAATGGAGGGAAAAAACACTTTGCGTGAGATGAGTTTTGCATTAGCGGCCTCTCGGGTTTCTCTTGGTAACCTAAGCACACTTGGAGAGAAGAAAGTCATTGAGGTCCAGTTGCTGACTAAACAATGTGATGGTGACAGCATTGTTAACGGCTGCTGGAGGCCTAGAGAGTTCTGCACTGTGTAACTACTTAGAGAGGAAACACTGTGCCTTGTCCCTGCAAAGTCATCAGAACTCCATGCAGTCTTCAAAATGGACTTTATGACAGTGACTGTCTTTTCATTAAACAGGAAGAGGCTTGATAATAGATTTTGAATATGGGGATTTTTTTTATTCCAATATGTAAAGCCCTGCCAAGGTAATATGGCCTACTGATGAGCGGAGGATGTGTTTATAGAAAGAACTGAGATAAACTTGACTCTACCAATTGTAGGAGCCTCACACTGGATGTGTTGTTTAATAGTTAATATTTCTGCCTCAGTTTCCCCCTTTTCAAAATGGAGATAATGACAGCTCTTCCCTTGTCGGGTTGTTGGAAGGCGTCAGTAGGATAATTCAGGAAAATATCTTCCTCACCTCTCAGACCTATGAGAGACAAATTCAGAGAAACGCCAGTGAAGGGTTGCACTGTGCCACATCTTAACATCAATGTGGGTTCATTATTTTCGGATGAGTGTGAAAATCTTGCCACGCCATCCGGAGAGCTTGGGCTCACCAGTTCAGTAAGATGATTTGTAATTCCTATAGCTGAGCTGCTTGCCTCTGCTTTCTTCCTGAGAGGTGCGTTTGTGTGCAAAATGGTTCTTTCTAAAGTTCTTAAAAGAAACAGCTTCCTTTCTGATCTTGTCTTCAACATTAATTGGCTTATTAAATGCCTTTAAAAAAAATAACCAAAGTCACCTTTAGAATACATCATATTATTTTATTTTTATTTTCAGTTATGGGTATTTTAGTCAAATGTGGTTTTATTTTGTTTGGCTATTTATATAAATTGCAGAAGAGAAAACTTACAGAATTGCAGTGAGTGGTTTCTTCCCATTTGTCTAATCTCATTAGTTGGAGATATATTAGCGAGGTTGCTTAACCTTGCCTTTTTTTTTTTTTGGTGGTACAGTGTGAAGTTTTTCTCTTCTCATGTGTGTCATGTTGAAGTACAGCTACTGACATGTTCTACATACCTGTCACCTGGCTGGCTAGCATACTTGTTCCACTGGGCAAGGATCATGTCTTACTCATTGGCATGATGCATATCTCAAGAACAGTGCCTGGCACTTCCTAGATATTCATTTGCCTTCTGTTGACTAACTGTAGTTGTAGTGGTGAGTGCTGGTGGAATTAGTAAAGTCAGTTCCTAATACTTTTAATTCTACCAGTGGGTTGTGCTTGGTGCTAGATATAACCTTGATTCTCATCTTAAAATTGTTTTACACATTTTCTCAGACTATAATTGTTTTCTTCCAATCATTCAAGAAACATTTATGAAAGAAATGCTATGTGCCTGGCACTGTGTTAGGTACCAAAGACACATACTCCCGGGAGCTGGGGAGGTAGACTCATCAATAAAGAAGTACCAAAGAGGGACACAGATTCTGTGATGGAAGGGCAGTGAGGAACTGGTGACTACAAAGGCCAATTCTATCTAGAAGGTACAGGAGACATTTTCTGCAGGAAGTAGGTGGGAAAAACCTCTGCTTGTTTTGCTGAGTGCAGAGTGGGGGAGGAAGAGCACATTTGGTGGAGGGGACAAAGTACAGACCTGAAGGCTCAGCACACTGGGTTGGGTTCAGGAGGGAGGTGGTTGCTTGTGAGATGAGCTAGGAGTAGAGAGTAGGACCGGTGCTCTGTCCTAAGGGGTGCGGACCTCATCTTGCAGGTAGTGAGTGGTTGCTGATGGGTAGCTTGTGGCATGAGCTCATTTTCATGTACAGATACATAACAGTAGAGCTAGAGGTGGATTTAGAGTAAGTCCCCCTATTTTGCAGATGAGGAAATTCAGACCTGGAGATGTTCAGTGACTTGGAGGTGATGGCACATTTTAGAGAGCTCAGAGAGG
>RJWT010014757.1:0-20877 GCA_004365215.1 Cuniculus paca | reverse complement strand
CAGGAACTCCTTAAAACAGATATGATTTTGATGTGTTTAGAAAGAAAAAGGGTACAATGGTGCCCCCGACATGGTGATCTAGATGAGGGTTCTAAGAGAGGAAGGTCAGAAGCCAGACAAGCACCAGAGTAGGCGGCGGACAGGTCGCACTGGGGTGAACATTGCCCTTTCTCTAGATTGATAATGTACGTGTATTCTAATAAACACTTTTCTCATTTAACTACTTTATTAACTATCTGCAGGAATTTCCTTGCCCTTGTGTGGTGGAGAAAACTTACAGAAAATGTGGGACACATTTTTTTTAAAAAAATCTATTAAGAAACTACAAACCTTGTGATGTTTTTCTGTACACTGATGTGAGCACTAAAGATTACAATAAGATTACATAGCACTAAAGATTACAAAAAGAAAAAAAGTAATGATGCAGTCAGTCAGAAGAATGGAGGGAAGAATTTAACAAATCATCAGAACAAAAGTAGAAGTTGCTAATTACTGCTTGCTTGTATTATTAATCTTAGACACATACATTATTCCTTGTTACACAGATACTAAAGACCTCTCCAAAAACACAGTAAAAGAAAGATGAGCGTTCATTCCTTTTGGGTAAGCTAATGTTTTCCTTTGGGCCTTTCCTGATTGAATCAAGTTTCCATGCATTGTGCTTACTTTCTGAGCTCTCACAGTTGGCAAATTATGATTCCTTTTTTGCCTCTTAATGCCATTATCCTTCAATAAGGACACACCTTTGAAGGCAACATATAGATAGGGTGTCAGATTTATAAATGCTGGGTACTTAAGGTCAGCTAAATGTCAGCAGTATTAGAGAGAGTTAGGTAACTTTCAGTGAAAGCCTACACTAACTCTGATACTAGACATAGCTCTCTAAAGTAATGCTGCTTGGATTTAATTTGGGTATACGAAATTGGGTCATGTTAGCTACAGTAATGGTGAATCACCTACCTACACCTATTATTTGGATAGCCAACTATTTTTTCAACCTCTTGTCTGAATAAACTCACTGTTAAGCTACGGTAGAAAATCAGAACACTTCCACCCCTGCTCTTAGCTTTACAGATTTGGCACAACCTTTGCTAAAAGAAAGTTTGACTTGACCTAATTCAACCACATCTCCTCCCCTCCCACAGACTATTATCTATTTGAAATGAGAATGCAAAGTTGGGCTGCTTCTTTCCTTTGGGTGGTCATGCAGGAAACAGAGAATTGAAAATGAATAGTATTTCCATGATCTGGAAATAATGGGGGGCAGGCGCCCTTTTATATCATTCATTCATGTCACCAAAAGGCATTCATAAGACA
Organism: Cuniculus paca; assembly: GCA_004365215.1. Lineage (NCBI taxonomy): Eukaryota > Metazoa > Chordata > Mammalia > Rodentia > Cuniculidae > Cuniculus > Cuniculus paca. The sequence continues at coordinate 19,560 of RJWT010014757.1, read as the reverse complement.
TTTGTGCTAAAATGAATTGATTTTCTTTTTACTAAAGCTTTGTTTTATATTGTGGCAAGGGGTTTGAGAAATATAGGCAATATTCAAAGAAAGCAAAGCAAATACATGTAGTATTTGCATTATTTACCAATTAAAATTTGGCAAGTAGTTCTAGTTTGCATATATTTGAATTAAGAAAAATTCCTTTGTATGTCTCCAACAAGAATATTAATTCAACTTTTACTGAAGGCCTAGAATGTGTAAATATCTATGCTTGGAGCCATCAGACGTTCAAAGAAGAATAAGATTATTATTAGGGGAGGAGCAAGATGCACAAACAAAGAGTTATTAATAACTATGAAGAGGAAAAAGCAAATATCTTTGGGAACAATTTGTCTTATTTGGGGAATGGGATAAGAAAAACATTCTAGGGTACAAATTATCTTTAAAGGAAATTTCTCATAGCCTGTGGCACCCATGTATAAGAATCATATACATCTGAACTGTCATAAAATCCATTAGCTTACATACTGGGCTTGGCAGGACAATAGGAACCAGTTTCTCTGTGAGAGAGAAAAAATTCACTTTATAATTGAGCTGGTAGGAGACCTACATCCTAGCACTGACTTATTATTTGACACAGACATATTTAGTGCTAGTCAACTATATGCCAGGCCCCATGCCTATAGCTATAGAAGTTATTAGGTCTCATCCTGACTGGAGTTTAGACAGAGACACTGCACTAAAAAATACAAGGGGGTACAAGTTGCCAGATATTTTTCATTAGCATTAGTATTATCATTAGCATTCTTTGGTCCCAAACTTGTCTTCTTCTTCCTGGATGAAATCAACAAAACAATGTGAAGTCCTCATACAATCCCTTTATGTCTCTCAGGATGTAAATACTAATGTACTGGGCCTACACATACACACACACACACACACACACACACACACACACACACACTTCTAATTTACTCTTAGTTCTTCCAAGGTACAAAATCTTGAAACATAATGATAGTACAGTTTACAAATATTAACACTCTGAAAGAAAAAGGAAGAAAAAGAGAACTTTTAGCATCCTTTTACTTCTCCCATAAAAGCTTCAACTGTCAATCTTTCAAAAAGGGTAGGATTATTTTTTCTCATCATGGGTCTTTGAATTATGTATATGTTTGTGTTGTAACTCTGAGACTAGAACAGTTTGGAGAAAAGGAAAATATGTCAAGTATGCAAGATATCATATTTAGATTTCTTACCAAACACTTTAGGTGGCTCGTGTTGATTGGTAATTAATGTTTCGCTGTCCTATCTGAGGTGTTGCTGGATAAACAAAGGCATAACCTTGCTTTTGAGAGATCATTAGTTTCACAAGGACATGAACATATGGTTTGATTTGGGTGCTGAAGCTCTTTTCACACAGCTCTTCAAAATTCTATTTATTAAGGAAAACACAGCAGTTGTCATAAATTCTTTTACCATGATCTGAAAGGAATGCCTGTTGAGGTTCATCTATCATACACGAGCAGATTTCCAGGCCAACTGAAATGAAAATACGTGAGGGGATACATGTAGAACCCAGGCACTCTCTCCTTGTCTGAGAAGGGTTCCTCCATGCATAGCAGTCTTGAGAAGACTTGAGCAAGTAACAGTTTGTGGTGGGAGGCAAAAGAGAGCTCTTTCAGGAAACACAGACAGTGATCTAGCTGAAATACCCTTCATCGTATTGCTAAGGATTTGCCAGACACTACTTCCTTGGCCTCCATGGCTGCAAGTGATGTGGACCCTGAACCCATTGTCTGATTTCTTCCTGGTCACTGCACAGACAAAGGAAACCAAATGGGAAAAAGAAAACATGGCCTCTTCAAGGCCTTTAGAGTTCTCTTGCTCAGATTATTTGGATTACTGGGAGAGTGATTGCTGAATTTTTTTTCTTGATTTGAAATCAAATCATATATACTTATTTTTGGCTTGAAATAAATATAATTTTCATATCTAGAATAATTTGCCAAATACATTTGGACAATAATAACTAAAGTATTTTCTAAGTTGCTCCCTTTATTTTTTGGGCTCTAGAGTTACCAAATAACCACCTAATTTTTATATGAGATGTAACTATGCTGATTAGAATATACAATGATAATGGCTATTACTTTGGCAACTGCATGTCAGGAACAGAATTGAAGTATTTTATTTGTGTTATTTCATTAAATCTCACAAGAATTCTCCAAGATTGAATTTTGACATTCTGGAATATATTGGTGAAAAACAGAGTCTCTAGAATATAGTGTAGGAAGCATATTAAAATTAAAACACACATTTTCTAATCAAATTTAAGTGCCATTGTATTTCATGTTTGAAAATATAAATATCTTAATCATCTAGCTAAGCATTTTCTTTATATATGTAAAACCCACAGAAATTAGAGAGAATAGACATATCCACAGGAGACATTGTTTACTGATTTGCTATTGTAAAGCTTAATTTACTAATGCCTATGGTATTAACACAATTTAAAAGGAAGTACAAAAGATCCACACCATTGCGTAAGTATCGTGACTATGAGAACATGTAAAATTCCTGAAGAGTTAAAAACCTACTATATTTGGCATAAAAAAATAGAAGTACTTTGATTTTAAATGTTAACTGAAATTAAGATATTCTCTTAATTAAATTTGAGAGTTGCATAGATTTGCTATGAGACAAGTGCCGTAGTTGTCACTGGAATTCTAAACGTCTCCATTTTCTTTTTGAAAGAAAAAATGTTTAGTCTTTAGCTTTAACCTCAGGCTAATTGTATGCTAAAAAAGAATATGACTAAATCAATGTTAAATCTTCAAGTGCTTTGTTTTGAATATTTTAGTTTTCTTAAGAGGAAAATTTAGTGGATTCCTAATGTTAGAATTACCACAATTAAATTTTCACATCATTTGAGATATTTGTTGAGCATACAAATTTTTAAAAAATTTGAATCCTATTTAAATTAATGAAAATGCCATAATAATTTGCCAACCATTTTGTGTTAAGTACAATCATGTAATTTCTGGATAGGAGACTTCATAACCCTGTGAACATGTGACCAGTTTTCTAAGTTCTGTTTATGCCAACTCATTGCTGGCTATCACATTTAAATCCTTCTTTAATGAACCCCTGAAGGCTCGGATATGATATCTGGAAATGAGAAATCCAAAAGGATTTACAGGTGGAATCTAAAAAAACCCGCCTGTTTGAAATTTAGTTAATATGCATTTTAATATTTTCCTGCCTAGGAATTCAAAAGTTGGAAAGTTGTGGTAGGTGAAGCACTAAATTTTTTAGGGATGAAAGAGTATCCATATTAACAACCAAAATTTTCATCTGTGAAGCTTTTCTAGAACATTAGTCATGGAAACACCACAATCTTCTATAATTTACCATGCATAGATACAAATCCTGCTAATCAGATTACCTTTATGCTTCTTCATGAAGCAAACATGCTTATGCTGTTTCAGGACTTTCACCCCAAATTTCATTATTAAACAAATCTATGTTTAGTGAGGCAAATACCAACAGAATCTGACACACTCCACTGAGAATACACATAGGACTTCAGTAACCATTCATGAATGAGTTTATTTTGTGTACTAATCCAGGGACTGATCAGCTGGCACATTCAATAAAGATTTCTTTACATCAGTGGAAATACAATTAATCCATGCTTTTGCTTAATTAAAGTCTAAGTTAAAATTTTTAATATGCAAAGAATATTTTCTCTTCTGAAAACAAGTCTAGAGTGTTGCAGAATATTAAAATATATTCTGATTCATTGTCCATAAAGGAAAACAAAACTACTCTATTACTGTAGATTATCAAACAAAAATAGTCTATTTTATTTAAAAAATTAAAGACACAACAAAGCCTCTACTATATAAAATTAAAGAGTTGGATAAATGACCCATATTTCATGAATAATAGCCATCTTATTAATTATACTTATGTAGATACAGGTCTGTTGACTATTATGCTTAGTACAAACATGTAAATATTATGTTTTTAGTTTGCATTTCTTTTTTTAAAATGTTAATGTAAATGCTATGAGAAAAAATGTCATCGCAATCATTATGATTTTAAAAATAATGTCTTCACAGAAGTTCTATATTATCTGAAACAAATTATAATATCTGCTTAGGAAATCTGTTTCATTTCTGTGTTGCTATGGAAATCATATTTTCTCTCATAAAGAATGATTGGAGTATGTTTCTAATAAAAATAGCCACATCTATGTCATACAAATCTAGAAATTCTATAGGAATATACCTTAGGAAAAACTGCCTCTTTCACAAAGACCCTGCCCTCATGAGCTATCATTCTACAACTCTTATGTAATATTCCTGTAAATTGCATTCTATGTTGGTGATATCAGACAGGCAGGAAGGGGAGGCATTTCTCTGATCTCTTTTATCCATCCTTCATATGTTTGGGTACCTTGCATGTATCATCTCTGTATCTTCCTGCTTCACCTGAAACAGCATGATTGATGATGGAATAGCAGTACCCTGGGCAAGAGAAGAAAGTCCTAAGGAAAATTCTCAGGACAGCATTTTTCTATGGCTTCACTTTCTTCTAAAATCCATCTACTTCATGCAGAGCAAGAACAGATGTATAAGCAGCTAATCTGGAAGGGTAAATGTTTCTGTTTCACAGAAGTAACGCATGCATTTTCCTCATTCTGTGCTACTCCAAGGTGGTCCTTCCAACAAGAATTTTAAGCACTTTTCACTGAAGTAAATCTTTAGTAGCAAATGGGATAGTAACCTTTGCCACATAACACAGGCAAAGAAAATTACTCCTCTTGTCTTGGTCATTGAAGCATTAGGGAATTTCTGCTAGTGTCAGAGATGTGAGGTGGTGAGTTGAAATGACCAAGAACTATAATAATCATAGAGAAAGTTTAAGTGTATGCTGCAGTAAGCAAAGATGTCACATAGACATACTTGTTCTGGTGAGACACCTCTCAGTGACATGTTAAACTCTGTCAAAACAAATTGTAAAGTAAGTATTACCCTTCATAGAAAAATAATTCCAAACTTTTAACTGAAAAGTAAGGGTGATTTACTTGGCCAACAAGCTGCATCAGCCACCGAAGGCTAATTCTGCCCTCCAGTTCCTGTGTGCAGCTCTCATCAGCTTCTGTGAGTGAGAAGAGAGTGCCAATCTTTATCATTACTGCTGCAGATATTTGTTCTTGAATAACAGACTTTTGTATGAGTCACACATAGCTTCTCTTTCTCTTCTTTCCCACGGTAACAGCACAGTTTTTTTCTTTTATTTGTATCTCTGCTGCCATGGAAAAATGAACATCCTGAAAAGCAGGCAAGATTATGAGTTAAAGGCAAAATCTAATAGTAGGGGACTGAGAGAACCCAGGATGAAAACACATAGACACCACAGCTACTGTTACAGAAAAATGACAACTTAAGAAGAAAAAGAAAATAGAATTCAATTGCATCTCTTGACTTTAGGCTAAAATACTCTGAGTTTTAAAACTATTTTCCAGGGCTATTTTTTATTAGCAAAACACCCTCATGCTTAGGAATAAAGTAGACGCACTATTTTCACCACCTGGTGCATGGCTGGCAGACACAAAGGCCATTGTGCACCAAGCAGCAGGTAATTGGATCCCATCTACACTGGGAAACCGCTGTATCATTAGCAGACTTTTCATTTGGAAATAGACATGGCTATTTAAAAGAGGCAGGGTACAAGAATGAAATATCAACCCTTCAGATTTTGCTTAGTTGGGCTAGAGGGTTTGCCTCTGGATATAGGTCAGTTTTTCTAAATTCCTCAAGTACAGAACATGTATTTTAGAGACAGAAGTAAGATAAAAGGTAAAAGGAGACAGAGACAGACAGACATGTCAAGAGAGTAAGAAGCAGATAGTCATCCTGACGGGAAACATGTATACATAAAATATCTGTTTCAGTAGTCCCTCTCCTTTTACATGTAATCTCTGAGAATAATTTAGGAATTTTCTTAACATTTGATCTCTATTTGTTGGAATCCAGTCAATTAAACTTGTAACCTATGGATCTCCAGGCTGGAAATTTTAACCTGTTCACCCATGGGATGAGAAAGCAGTGAACTGCCTGTTTCAGAGGAGAGGTGATTGGCTCAGTGAAAAGGAGGTTCATTGAGACATAGCAGGCCGTCAGCCAATCCCAGCAGTGCCTCCAAGACACTGAGGTGTTAGGAACCGCCAGAACAAACCAGGCCCATGTCTACCCCAGGATACACACATTTGTAGATCCTGAGGACAGTATGTCACACAGATGTGCTCACGATTGTTGACTATTTTATTTTCATTTTCTGTATTATAATTATTACTTACAAATCTAAATGTAAAAGTAATGTGCAATGTTTACATTATATACGATCATCCATCTAATAGAGTTATGTTTGGAAGAATAATTGTGTACAGAATTGATAACCAACTAAATCAATATATAAATAATAAATATATAGCCCGCAGACATCTCAAATTTTGTCAGATAGTACATGGTTATATGGGCACATATGTGTATCTTTTGTACAAGAACAGAAAGAAAGAAAAACATCAGAATGCTGGCACTAGATAACCTTTGTATTATAAGTGACTTTGTGTGTACTTTCCAAATTCTCTAAAATAAATAAAAAGGCGCTTAAAGTACGGCTCAGAGTTAGCACCTTTGTCTAGGATGTATAAGGGCCTGGGTTCAATCTCCAGTATCAGAAAAAAAAAGCTTTCACAAGACTGCTTTGATACACCCAAGTGCAAACACACATGCACACGCACGCGCACACACACACACACACACACACACAATGGTAAGAATTATTTTCCAATCTATAACTATAGGTATTTGTGGGTTTTCAACTTTTACATCTATTTCTGTTTCTTTTTCTCTTTTCTTTTTATTAGCAGATTGTGGTGCATAATGATTCATGATTACATTCATTGTGGGGCATTAATACATGCACATGACACATCTTACTTCTTTTCACTCCCTGGCCCCATTTCCTAATAGCAATCTCAATTGCGTTTAAGAAAGGTGTATTATCCTCACTGAACACAGACTGGCAGTACTGTATTCCTGTGGGCTTCCTCTACTAGGCAAGGAGGACTCATTGATATCTGAGTCAGGCTAATTAGACTCTACTGTTTTTGAATTTGAGCCCTAAGTGTAATGGCAAACAGATTGAAGATATTCGAGATTTATTCATCTGAGATTGCCTCCTGTGATCACTGTGACCTGATATAAACTATGCAGAGTTCTGCTTTTATCTTCCACCAGATGGCTTGGTTCCTACTAATTTTCAACCTTGGTTCTCTAGCCTTCCTGTGATTGTGTGATTTTCCACCGTTGTTCTAATTCTCTTCTATTTGTTTAAGGCAGTCAGTCCAAGTCTCTTCACACTTTCTTAATAGCCATTCGTGGCTTCTGTTATTCTTTAGAGTACAATACAGGCACTATATTACTGACATTTGTTCTTGTCTTTTTCAGTCCTATGTTCTATTTGTTAAAACTGAATATATAAAACTTTCTAACTATATGGGTCATGGGCCACCCAACATTTTGACCAAGGTGATAAGCTAAAAGGAATATTGATATTTTTTCCATCCATGCCTCCTTAGTAGTAGGATATGGTCTAAAAGACTTTGTTGTAATTAGACAGGATAAAATATTTACTAAAAGCATTGTGGAACTTGGCCACTTGTATCTAAATCCTACTTTTACCATTTGCTAGCTGAATGATCTGGAGAAAGATAGTATAAAATGGAGATGGTAACAGTTCCTCTTCATAAAGTTGATGTCAAATTTAATGAAGTTAATAAATGTAAAACAATAAGAAACTATAGAAAATTTTATATGTGCTATTATTTCTATACATTGTAGATCATACCAACCTTATTGACAATTACTTAAAATTTGCTAACATACTTTTCAAGTAGTTGAGTGCCATATGAGTATGTACTATAGAAGATAAATCTAAAAATATTTTGGAGTGCTTTTGACAAGTTCACTAAAAATGCTACAGAATGAGATCCATTCTAAAAGACCATACTAAAATTCTAATGAAATAAAATTTTTTTGGTGTGTGAAAGTTCAGAACATTACTCCTGGTAAATGGTTACAATAGTTTTCTAAACATGTCTTCATTGTAGTTAATAGTACTTCATGCAAAGTGAAAACAAGATGAACAAGTGTCAAAACAAAAACTGTAGAAAATGAATCACAATTTTAGTTTCCAAATAAATGTAAATGGACATCTAAGTATAATTTTGCAGGACTATTGGGAAAGCTTAGGAAATTTGATCTTTAAATTCTCTGTAGTGAAAAAATGCAATTTATGTACACAATTATTCTCTCATTTATCAATGTCTATAAAACTAGGTTCTGGGGATAAAAATCGAATATGACATAGTTTTGGATTACAGAAAATTCAAACACTGTAACTACGTATATAATAGGTTTTAGTGAATTAAATGATATAACCAGTGAAAAATTCCAAGTTAGTTTTAAATTCGTAGTCATTCTCTTCCTCAGACTGAATACAGTCTATGTATGTGTAACTGAAGATTCAGTTTATAGGTTTAGATCTGATTCCTTTATTATTAATGTTCATGGTTTCTGTAGAACAATAGGAGCCCAGTGATGCTCAGCAACTGGAATCTAGGAATCTGGTTTACTTTCCTGGCACTTGGTGGATCTGGAATGAGCCCATTAAATTGGAGTCTATCTCCACTCCCTGTGAGTGCTTAGACAATCCACGTTAATAGATTTCCATCTGGACACTCTTATTATATATACTACATTTCTTCTAAGGAAGGCAATGTTTTCTAAATGTCAGCTTGCTTCACAGATGATTTCTAGACATTAAATCTTTTTTTCCTATACTCTCCACTCATAGAATCAAGACGGCATGATGTTAGATGGCAAGATGGCATGACGAACACTCCCATGTGTGGACATTAGTTACCCTATACAACCAATGGCTATGAACTCAAGATTTGTCTAATCATCCACCAAGTTCAAATTCACATTCTGAATAAATTTAGCTTGGGGAACAGTCTCATAAAACATATGAACCTCCTACCATCTCTACTTTCCTCTCTAGGTTTATAATTTGATGTTTTCCATATTACCTCTTTGAGCTTTGATGCAGTGTCTCTCAGTGATTCATATTCTACTTACTGAATTTTTAATATTTAAGTTTTATTCATGCAATGATAATTGATGTTGAGATTGATGCCTTTGATAGCAAATACATTTTAAAAGATTTCATCTTTTAGAACAGAGAGTTCATAAACTTACTTATATATTATAATTTAAATATAATTTTCCAAAAATTATTAGTGAGCATCTGTAGGTCAAACTTTTGTGTTTGGGTCCAGCTGTGATTATGAATAAAAGATATGATGAAGAATGGATCACTGAAACTTCTTGGGACTAATTTCCTTTAATTTTTAAGTGAGGAGATGGTATTTTATTTTCACCTAAATTTGTTTGGGTCTAAAAGATAATGTTATATCCATCTGCATAAAATTGTACATATTGTTTATTTATATATGCATATATACTTTTAAAAAGCATAATCATTTACTGGTTTTATTAATAGAATTGTATTTATCAAAATTTAATTCTTTCTCTACAAATAGCCTTGTGGTTGTGTCCACCTGGAGTTTTTTTTTTTTTTTTTTGTACCAGGATCAAACTCACAACTTTGCATTTACCAAACAGGCTGTCTGGGTTTGTTTTATTTCAGATAATGATCTAAATATCTTGATTTCACTGTTATTAAACAATGGATATGTGAAGTACATTTATGAAGCAATAATGAAGATTGTATCTCAAATTTGATCAAGAGGTTGGACCTTGTATATTTTGGAAAAACTTGAAGAGAGTGAGTTTTGCATCAAAGTAAAGAATACAGAGTGAGTTTTGCATTATTGTTTAATAACATAGCAAAGCAGCAAAAGTGGGAGACACTGCAGTGTAATGAATGATAATACTGTTTGGCAATGATGTGTTTGGAGTCTCTTTGGTAGATATACATGAATAAAAATGACAAAATTACACTTATTCTAAGTTCTGTGATGATTCCTGGCCTTCCAATTAATTTAAAAATAAATTTATAGAACTAACATAAAATATCACGGTATTATTATGGAACAGTAGTACCACAGGAGAACTTGTAATGCATATTTTATGAGCCAAGACTTAAAGCTAATACTCATACAGAGATAGTACTTTAGGGAATTAAATAATCTTTTTGGTTTTTTCCTTCTAAAATAGTTACTTACTAATTTTGTCTTTTCATGTGGCTATCAATACTACTTTTCCATAGTAGGATAGAATAATCCTAGTACTATCTTGTTCCATATGTCATAGCAGTTTCTTTATCTCTGATTAACATCATCATGAGAGACAAGACTGAAATCAGTGGAGTAACAAGTTTCTGAGTTGTTGTATTAAGCCTCTGAGAACACTTCATTTTCCTTCATTTCTTTTACTGACTGTAACCTCATGGTTCAAAACTGACTCTTTTGGTGTAATATAAAATATATCTCTTGTTTGATTTCAAGTACTCCTGGAAGAAGTAGAATCAATACAAAAATGATTCTGTTTCCAAATAAGACCTGAAAGATTTTAAGGTGAAAGGGTTTTGAGGTGGAGAATATGTGGGAAAGTATCTCGGGAAATCAGAAGGGCAGAGGGGTCTTATGGGGGGGGATTGGAAGTAAGCACAAGGCCAAATACCCTGTTTAATAGTACAGTAATGACTAATCCTTGGACAAAGCCTAAAATGTACCCAACTCCTTTTAACATTATATGTTGCTTTATTTATCTGCTTTTCTGTGTCAACTGGTGTGTGTCACCTTATAACAGTTTTATGTGGATTTTTTTATCATAGTTTAGTCAAAACATAAATTCCTCAATAGATCTATTTGCCCTTCAGTTGTCAACTCTCACTCTTCCTTCATTTCAAACACATTACTTACTCCATCTCTCAACCTATCTTGTACCAGAGGTGTCCTGATGGGGTAAGGGCCAGGGATCATATATGGGTATCTGCTTTACAAACTACTTGTAAGATTAAAAATAAAGCTCATTGTTTATTTCTACATTGCTTTAAAATGATCCCATCATAAAAATAGCACATATCTCACAGTTTGTGGCTAAAATAGCAGATTCTCAATAAATATTTTCCAAATGTAAGAAACAATAACTTTTGTGTGTTATGTGTGTCATGTCCACTAGTTTGAATTCAGTCATAACTTACTGAATTTCTCTTAAATATTAAAAACTTTCTGGGCATGGGCCGGGGATTTAGGTCATTGGCAAAGCGCCTGCCTGGCAAGCACAAGGTCCTGAGTTTGATTCCCTTTATGGTCTACCCCCCAAAAAAATTTCCTGGATGCTATAGATTAAAGATTAAAAAAATTAAAGATTGCAGATCTCCAATGACTTAGTGAGAGGTGTCAACAATTACTTATACACCAATGAGTTAATGTCAATAGTAGTGGCACACTTAATGTGAAAGTACTGCTACTTTTTTAATGGAAGGATTAAGTTTATGAACAGTCAGACATAGGAAATATTTCTTAGCAGTAGTTTAGCAATAACAGAAGCCCAGAGAACTGAAAATGTTAATTGATCTGGGAAATAGTGAATAATGCTATGTGGACAATGCAGAAGATTGCTGAGGCAGAAGAAGGTGGCAGGAAATGAATAAATGAAAGAAACTCCTAGTACATGCTTCCTCTTGGAAAAAAAATACTTCATTAGTTATTTGTGGAAAGAACACTGGGCAACATATGTGAGCATATCTCTATTCCTAAGAGCTTATAGGCCTGTGGAGAAGACAAGGAAGAAAGAGTGTAACAGTTAAGCAGGTATATCAATGCCAGGAGTTACACTGTCTACATTATGCATGCATTTCTCTGGGATGCTGGTTTAATGCTAAACCCAGAGCAGACACTGAAATAATGGATATTGAATATATACATAAATAAATACATTCACTTTTTAAAAACATGTTAGGAGCAAAACACGAGATATAATATAAGAGCACAGTATCACTGATTTTGATAAATATTTAATTCTAAATTTCATCTTACAATGGACACCAAAGTGAATAGTTGAAAAGGTAATGTTCAATGAATTTATCAGTCAAAGAGTGAGCTGAAAATTCTGATTAACTGAATGCATTTAATCACTTTTCAAAATTGAGATATAGGGTAAACCAGTTTCATGTTTAAGATCTTGCATTTCTCAATATAAAATTTCACTAATGTTTTTTAAAAATCTTATTGTGCCTTATCTTCTATGATCCTTTCAAAACAAGTCATGGGTTTTTCATCATTCTAATAGTATAAAAACAAATGTATTTCTGTTCTAGGTATCATGCAATTTATAATAGAATATAATATTAGGGGTTTACACCTAATAAATGAATTTGAGTATTAATATTTTCAACTTTATTTTTGAAAATAGATTTCTGAAAACAGCATAGAAAAGAAATTCTAGTAGCCCTCATTTGAAGAATTGAACAAGGAATGTACTTGAAATAAATTTCATAGATAGCTGCAGTTCTTAAACACTCAGATTATTTTGGTTGAACCTAAACCTTAGGAAGAAACGAAGAACAATAAAATCAATCTTAAAGGATATGTCAATCACTAAAGCCTACTATATAGTATATGAATATTTTTAATGTTCCCTCTTCTTGATGGTCTATTGCAATTGTAATTTCTTTGAGCAGACAACATCTGTCAGAACCTTCTTCATAGTTTAAACAAGGTGACTTGTTCAAACAAGTACATGAACACGATAAAGCGATATGTGATTTGTAGATTCATTTTTGGCAAGACACGTACTTTTTACAGAATGACAGGTCATAGAGTTACATACCACCCTCACTCTTTGATCTGTCAAGAGCAAAAACCCTCTGTCAAGAGAGAAACTAGAGAGCAGAAATACCTTTGCTGATTTTGTCATTTGCTTATTAGCTGTATAATTTGACTAACAGCTTAAAAGAAAACACAGTTGAACCACTCTATTAACTACTAATAAATAACTATCTAGGGTACTTTGATTACTTCTTTCACATGCATAACAGAATAGTAGTTGTGACATCAACTGCTACTTTCTAACAGCAGGTGCAATTTTGATAGTAAAAAATATGCTAGTGAGATCATTATACAGGTTTGCTCATTTGCATAGGAAAATCTTTTTACAACAAACCCAGGGAGATCAGAAAGTAGATTTCTAAGGCAAGTTTGATACGTGAATGGGTCAAAGAGGCCTGAGAAGGTTGAATTGCTTCATAATGGATGTCATTTGTACCACATGCAAAGACTTATGCCAACTGAAATAAATATATTCAAAATATGGAAAATAAAAGCTTTATACATGCACACATTACTGTCAATTGAAGAAGAGAAAAGGTTAAATCTCAAATATTAGAGATCATAGCCCCCAACCAATTAAACCTTAATGTTTGCCCTTGGAATGATACACAATTTTTTAGAAATGAATTGCTTTTGGCTCTGTGAAGCACAGAATCAATTAAGACATTTCCTGATCACTATGTATGGAAAGAATTTGTTTGGAAACAAAGGAAAAGATTCTAGAAGTAGTGTTTAACGCTGAAGTGATGAGATCCTAAGATGGGAACTTATTTAGTTATAGAGCTCTAAAAATTGTGGAGATATATGCAAGTCAGCATTTCTATGTATCCATTAAGCAGCTTTTCCTTAATTAGATATTCATGCCCAAATTAACATATTATTTGAATAAAATGACCAATTTGTTTTAATTTTTTTGAGACCTGGTCTCACTAAATTGCACACACTGGCCTCCTGCACAGACTTCTAAAGAGGCGAGGTTACCACCTTGAGCCATCGCACCAGGCAAATAAAATGATCTTGATAAGCATCATCTAAATTTTAAGATATTTTTGTAATTAAAAAACTTTGTTCCATAAGGCATATGGAAAAATGGTGAGCAACACTAATTATCAGAAATGCAAAGCAATACATCAATGAGATGTCACCTTATTTCGGTAAAAATGGCTTTTATCATAAAGGCAAAAGATAACAAGTGCTCGGAATGGCGTGGTGGGGAGACATTGCACGCTGTTGGTGGGAATATAAATTAGTACAGGCATTATAGAAAATTGCAGGGGGATTTGGGTGATGGTTTAATCAATGAATGTTAAATTATGATTAGATACTACAGTGGCAAGAAATTCTGGTGTGATACTGTATAGCAAGTTGATTCCATGGAATATTTACATACTACATATTCCAAAAAAGTAGAAGAGAGGATATTGAACGCTTTTACTGTAAAGAAGCTATACATGTTTGAGAAGATATAGTTACTATGATTTGAGCATCATTCAATATATACATGTTCAAAATATCACATGATACATCAAAACTTGTAGAATTTTTATATGTCAGTTAAAAATAAAAAGTATGTTTTATTTTAAATTTAAATAATTCCATGGACACATGTTGAAGGAAAAATTCCATGTAACTTAAAAATTGCCTGTGTTCAGTTTTTTCTTAAGCTAAAAATGAATCATTGGCTAAATTTTCTAACACTATAGGATTCACATTAGGAGAGGTATCAACTGAAAAAGAAATTTCATAGGCTTTGAATTTTAAATCATCCAAAAACGACTGTAGGTGGTATTTCTATACATAATATGTTTTTTTCTTTTCAAAAGTATAAAGCAAATGGCTGCGTTCGAAAGTACAAATGTCTCAAATTTTTATTTATTATGCTGCTTAAGTACAACTCAACAAAGTAAAGAATATACTTTATGTTACTAGTATATAAAAATTTATTTTTAAAAACTTAGTTGCAGTACAGGGCTCAAGTGTGGTACTTTTTCCATTCTTAAATCCCAAGTGGCATCATGTTCTCATTTATTGAATGCCCCTGATATTCAAGTCACCTAGCTGTAAATTGGCTTTCTCCAAGCCTAATAACTTGGAGACTTTTTGTAAAACAATTGTAATATTAAAATTCAGACAAGTGACCCAAAAATGGCCCTAGAGGGCAGGCTTGCAATTTCCTGATTTGCACTTTCCTTATTCCCTCATTTGTTAAGTTTCGCAACATCAATTTTTATACTGTTGCTGTTTTATCCTGGCCAAATGGTTGTTGAATTTTAATGAACTGTCTCCCTTTGACAAATGAGTTATTGTTTGATATATTGCATTAGGGATATAGAGAATAAACTACTTATGGATACTAGATATTTGGATAAAATGCATTTACATACACTAGACTATTAGTGTAATGAGTTGTATTAGTTGTAAAAATATAATACACAGCAGATTTTGAAACACACAAAAAATGATGGACATGTACATAATTTAAATCCCAGTACATCAAATGAAAAGACAAATATTTCTCATTATATAACTTGGTGTTTTCCCCCTGGTTATTGTGTTAGGGAAAAATTCATTTTTGTGAAATAGATCTGAAGGTGGGGGAGACTTTCTCTAATTATTAATTGAAGTAAGTGGTAGTCAAATTCATTATTGGTGAAATCAAATAGGTGTGGGTGAGAAACGAAAGATGTTGAACTCACTGGAGCTTTGCCCTGTTTCTCTTATCATTTTCCATCCCACTAGAGAAAGGTGGTATGCTTTTCTCTCATGTGAGTGGATAATGCTTGGGTCAAGAGTTCTCTTTGCCTTGTCTTCCATTCACACTTGATTTCAAAATAATTTGCCCAGACATTGTATTAGTAAAGGAAAATATTTAAAGCAAACTCTCACATATTCAGAAGCTAAAGGGACGAAATGTTCAAATACCCACACTGTAAAACTATTATTATATGCTAATTATGTGCATGATGATGAGGCACTTCGAGATTCTGAAGGGCCTTTCTAATCATCGTGGGAAAGAAGAAATTATATTTGGTAGGACTTTAACATTAAGTGTATGTATGTTACTTTATTCTAAGTACAGTGAAAACTTACATATTAGAAATATAATAATTTTCCTAACCAACATAATTAATTACCAGTTATTAAGGTAACATCTGAGCATCCTGATGGCTCTTTGAGGTGAATTTAAATCTTTTTTCAATTCTATCACCTACTAAGTTGGTGTACATGGTCAAGGAGCCAAGATTCTTTAAGCCTCAGTTTTCTCACCTAGAAAATAGGAAAATCAAACTTTTAAACTTCACTGTGACTTGAAAATAAATGATACAACTCCAGAAATTCAATCTGTGAATATAAATAGCATTAGTTGTTATTTAGGACTGTGGTTGACAGGTTTCTGAAGTGATCAAGAGAATGCACTTTATGCACTTTGAAGTCAGACAGACTTGGGTTCCAATTCTGGACTTGAACTTTCCCTGCTGTATGATCTTTAACATTTTTCTAAGATTTCCAACTTTTGAGTTTTCTCCACCGTTTCAGGGAATGGGCAATAGTTTCATATGATTGTTGTGAACATTAAATAAATTACCATGTATAAAGTGCTTATTGTGGTTGCTGCAAAACAGCAGTTATTTAGTGAATGATAGGTCTTGTTTCATCATCACTGTGTCAATACTTTTACTATTATTGAGTAGTATTTTATGTGTTTTTATTGCTCCAAGCATTCTGAATAAATAGTATATTTCCTAAACGTACAAAATATAAAATTAAAAGCTGGAAAAATTCCAAAATTACTTTTGGAAACTATAAAGTACAATACAAACAAGTGATTTTATGATTAGGAGTGTTATTTTTAAAATTAGACTTATAAAGTCCAGGGATTTAGCTCAGTGGCATAAGTGCCTGCCTGGTAAGTGTGAAGTCGTGAGTTCAAGCCCTGGTGCCACAAAACAAACAAACAAACAAATAAAATTAGACTTTTTCAGCAGGTGTTAGTTCTGCCTTCAAAATTTTATTCTACTTGATAAATATTATTAATGTTAAGTGTTAACATTACAGAACTCAAATAACTATTTAGATTAACTATATAAGTCTTGACTTTAACATTGAATAATGACTACCAAACATTCATTTAATAATCATCTCATTGATTCATTTATTCGTAAGTTGATAATAAGTACAGTAGTTCTTCTTTACCAAATTATACTTTCTTTGGTTTTATTTCCTTAGGTCTAAAAATATTAAATGGAAAATTTTTAGAAATAAATACATATGTTTAAAATTATGCCACTCAAAGCAGAATGATGAGCTATCCTACTACATCCCAAGGAGATAATGAAGCACCCCTTTTTCTAGTGTACCCGTGTACTCACAGAATAACTTCTGTCCACTCCTTGTTCACTTAGTATCACTCTCACTTATCATGTTGAAGTTTGTGGTATCACAATGTTTATGTTTCTGTAATCCATATTTAATTCAATCATGCCAAAGCATAAGAATAGTGAGGTAGCCGGGTGTGGTGGCTCATGCCTGTAATCCCAGCACTCAGGAGGCTGAGACAGGTGGATCATTGTGAGTTCAAGACCAGCCTGGGCTACAAAGTGAGCTCAAGGCCAGCCTGAACGGCATAGTGAGACCCTGTCTCAAAAACAGGGCTGGGGATCTAGCTCAGCGGTCTAAGCGCCTGCCTGGCAAGCACAAGGTCGTGAGTTCAATCCCCGGTGCCGCAAAAAAAAAAAAAAAAAAGAGTAATGAGGTAGGTCTTTTGCAAATGACAAAGAGAAAAGGCATAAAATGCTTTCTTTCCTTTTTTCTTAGACATGGAGAAAGTTCTGGACTTAATAAGCAAGAAGAAAAAACTGATATACTGAACCTGCTGAGCTCTATAGCAATAATAAATCTACTATCTGTGAAATTGTGAGGAAGGAAAAAGAGATTGAGGCTACTTTTGTTGTTACATATCAAACTGCAAAAGTTACCACTACAGTGCCTGATAATACTTAAGTTAGAAGACATTAAATGTGTGGGTAAAAGTTATAAACAGAAAGTGTGCTCTTATTGATAACAGCTTGTTTAATGAGAAAGCACTCTCTACAAAAAGTGCTAGCTGTGTTTTCAGGTTATCACCTAGAGGTCTTTGAACGTATCCTCCACTGCCATGGGAGTGGGTGCTATTCCTGTAGTACTATGTGCTTAGAGTTGTGCTGAGTATGAAGAAGATAAAGCTAAAACCCACCTTCAGCACCCGTGAGCCTATGGTCATTGCAAACTCACATTATTTATTAATGCTACCAGTGGGAAACATGTGGTGTAGGTTAGATATAGGGAGTAGTTCTCTCAGAAACTCATCAGGTCACTATGGGACCAGGAATAGTTAATGCCAGCCTTGATTTTGAAGCTCTTAATTTAGAGGTCGCACCTAAACTCTCCATGTTTTTTCAAGATTTTGCAAGATGTCCTTGACACTCCACAGTGATTGCCAAATTTCCTAAGCAGCTCTGCACTTACAAATTCATAATCTTCTGATCTGAGTTAGTAAACTGTCTTTACCATGGGTTCATAGACATTTGTTTCTCTCATCTGTGCTTTTGTTCCTATATGAAATAAAAGGTAATCAACACTAAGCTTGCTTCAGGGATATAGCATGAAGACACTATTGAGGATGGCTTCTTTCATATGCACTGAGTACTCACTGAGTACTTTCTCTGTAGCTGCTTCCTTGTCTACTGGAGTGTGCTATCTTTCCACTTTTCTCTACTAAATCAGTTACTCCTGTGAGAGTAGACACCATTCGTTATTTCTGTTTTGTTTTTATGGTACTCTTTATTTTGGAAGCACTTTGATCTCTATGTCATTTCTCTCTAGGGGACCTAACATGGTGCTGTATATATTATAGGTACTCTATGTTTAGAAAAATATAGTTATTAAGAAAATTAATAGTTTTCAATATCCTGTCTTTTGAACTGTTGTGAGTAGTCAATGTTTTTATCCTCATACTTTGCCTTTAAAAAAAGTTTTGGGTTACCGATGATTAAACTCAGGGAACACTGAGGTGTATTAACGTCCTTTTTATTAGTAACAGCAGCACTGTTATTGTTGTTGTTATTATTATTTTATTTTGAGACATGGTCTTGATAAATTCCCCAGGCTGTCCTTAAACTTGTGATGCTCTTTCCTCAGCCTCCTGAGTAGATTGGATTACCTTACCGGTCTTATTTATTGATTTATTTATTTTTTATGAACAGGATATATTTATTGAGAGAAAGAAAGCTTCTGTCTAAGAGAGAGACAGAAGGAATCCCGAGTGGGTTGCCTGTCTTATTTATTTTAATTACATATTTAAATCCTACCAGTCTTTCCATCTCTGTTACAACACAAGTCATTCATACAGAAAAATCATTCTCTCTAAATGCTAAAAACATTTTGCTTTGTATCAAGCACTGGCTTAGTGTATATGTGTTCCAGGGACAGAATAATGTTAAAGTATGAACAATGTTGGGCTCTTTCATCTTCCACTAGAAGATTTCCCTATTTCCAGATTATAGCTCAATAATTCAGATGCAAATGCAACGACTACCGCAAAAAATAATATTTCCTTTTGCAGATGAAAAATATAAAGTTCAAAGAGGCGAAAGCATCTTCTTTAACGT
>RJWT010014756.1:0-20867 GCA_004365215.1 Cuniculus paca | reverse complement strand
GGGCTGTAACTGTTGTTGAGATTGAGGGAGTTGGGAAGGAGGGGGAGAAGGGAAGGGAGGAGGAGAAGGGGAGGAGGGTTGAGAATCAGTTGAAGAGGATTGTGAATGGGAGGCTGAGAGCTTGAGAGGGTATGGAGGAGGAAGGTTGGAAGGGAAGGAACCTCGTTGATAGGATCTGAGAGAGAGGAGGGAAGATCCTGGTAATAGTGTTGAGTGGAATGGGGAGGAGGACTGTGGAGCAACCCAAAAAGGTTCGAGTCACTTTACAGGACTGGATAAGATAGAGATGTGCCCAGAGCACAAAAAGACCTGGACATAGGTACTTTCTGCCCATTTGCCATTATGCTAGCAGTAGTTATCTAGCTAGCATTATCATAATCAAGAGTACCATGCTCTGGCCAATGCTTAGTATTGTTGACAGGGTACATAGGCCAAGCAGTTTGGCAGAGAAATATAAGTTGTTTTGGTCTCATGACCTGTTTTAGGCCCAAAGGGCCAAGTTGGCATAAGAGGCATCCAAGAGGAGTGCGTTTTTTTGGTAGAGATTGAGTATTTCCCATAATGACTGAATTAGGAGTGAGCCAATGAGCACGAGAAATGGGTCACGACCTTGTGGTGGGCCGTCACCAACCACAGGAGTGTGTTTGAGTACAGATCCCAACAATTGAGTCCACCAGTCATCACCAGGGGAGACAAAAGGGTAAGCCCCAAAGGGCGAGTGAGGTCCTGAAGGAAGAGCAAGGGAGTGTCCCAGCATGGGCCCATGACTTACGAGACAGGCACCTTGAGTTAGAGGTGTTCACTTGTGAGAATCTGAAGAGATGAGACTGGGCTGATATTGGGTGGGTAGTAGCTAGTAATGAGAGTGGCAGGGGTCTCTCAAGAGAAGAAGGAGAGAAAGAGAGAAGGGCAGCTCGTAGGCCAGGAGAGGGGCTAAAACTGGGGGATAGGTCCCCCAGGAGCAATGTACCCCCGTTTGCTCTGAATCTGAAATGGCACCAACTCACTGAGTATTTGACACTCAAATCTGAGGCGGCACAGAAAGAATAAAAGAGACAAAGAGTAGAAAGGCCTTTAATGTGGGCACAGGAGAGCTGCAAAGAAGTGGCAGGGCTCTGAGTTAGACAAAGGGCAGAGGCTGCTTATATTAGCTCTCATTGGGGTGGGGCTAAGCTAGCTGGTGATGGCAAAGCAGGAGTGATGTTTTATTTGGGGATTGGAGGGCCTTTGGCTTGTGTGGGAAGGAAAGGCAGGAAGTCTATTTTGGGTCAGGATCACTGGAAGAAGAAGTCTGATAAGGTGTCTTTTTATGGTATCCTTCACCATGTTGGATCTCGGCCATGATGACGTGGCAGATTTGTGTGGCCAAAAACCTGTCAGTGATAACACATATCCTTGATTTTAGAGGAAAAACTTACAGCTTTTCTCCATTTAATATGATGTTGGTGGTAGCTTGATCATAAATAGCTTTTATCTTGTTGAGAGAAGGACTTTTATACCTATTTTTGTTACTTTTTATTTCTTTTTGAGACAAGGTCTTGCTATGTAGCCCAGGCTGGTCTTGAACTCTTGCCAATCCTCCTGCCTCAGCCTCCTGAGTGCTAGAATTACAGGCATGCACCACCACACTTGACTCTGTACCTATTTTCTTCAGGGTTTTTATCATGAACACATGTTAGATTTTGATGAAGGCTTTTTCTGCATCTTTTGAGATGATCATGTGGTTTTTGTCCTTGGTTCTGTTTATATGATGAATTGCATTTATTGATTTGTATGTGTTGAATCATTCTTGCATGCCTCAAATGAAGCCTATGTGGTCATGATATATGATCTTTTTGATGATTTGTCACATTCTATTTGCGAGTATCTTTTTTTTAAAGAGAATAAAACAAAACAAAGCAAAACAGAGTAAAACAGAACAGAGCAGATCAGAACAGACCACTGCAAGCAATACAGGACTTCAAAACAAGACAACAGGAGATCAACAATGGCTACCATAGTGTCTTTTGTATTCTTCAAAATAGTTGTTCCTACCTTCACACGCAATAAATTCAAACAAAACTAAATAATATAAAACCCATCAAAAGAATGAAAGCATTATAGGGCTTCAGCCAGACAATAAGAAATCACCAATGGCTACTATAATGTCCCTTGTTTTCTTCAAAATAGCTGTTTATACCTTCTCACATATTGCAATCAAATAACAGAAAACAGACTTAAACTAGTCAAATCAAAGAATAAAGGCATTATTGGACTTCAGAACATGATGATGAGAAATCAGCAATGGCTACCATAATATCTCATTTTCTTCAAAGTAGCTGTTTGTACCATCACACTTAATAAAATCTGTTCTTGTAAACTCTTAAGGAGCAGTTCTAGGCATGTATAAGCCTATACATGTACATGTATCCTTTCTGTGTTAGAGGGACTAGCAGAACAAAGTACAAGAAAAACAAACAATGAAGACAAATAAATAACAGTAACAGAGAGCCCAAAACAACAACAATATAGGCTTTCAAAACAATGTTTTGAACATACCAAAGGTTGTTATTTTGTATAGTTATCTTCAAAAGAGTTACTCAGGTTACCAGATACAGACATACAAAATTGGTCTAATCCTATGAACATTACCTGTTTTGTTCCAAGAACTGATAGAATTAGTACAATCATCTTAGCTATCTTAAGTATATATATATATATATATGAATTTATATTTTTTCTTTTCCCTTTCTTTTCTCCTTTTCCCTAAGTTGTTTTTTCCTTTGAGCAGTTTCTTACCCTTTCACAATATTTGTTGAGGATTTTGTATGCTATTGACTCTTTCAGTTTTTTACACTGGAGAGATGATACTGTGTTTACACATGTGAGTTAGATTTATTTCACTTATGAGTATGGTCTCAAGTTGCATCTATTTACCTATAAAAGCCTCAGTGTGATCCTTATTTATAGCTGATTAGTTCTCCATTGTATAAAAGTATCACATCTTTTTTTTTTTAATTTTAAAGAGAATAGGGCAAAATAAAACAAAACAAAACAGAATAGAGTCAACCACAACATAGCATTTCAGAACAGAACACTGCAAGCAATACAGGTCTTCAAAACATAACAACAGGAGATTAACAATGGCTACTCTAGTGTCTCTTGCCTTCTTCAAAATGGTTGTTCAAACATTTACAGACAATAAACTCAGACAAAACAAAATAATATAAAACCAGATAAAACAAGAGTGAAAGCGTTACAGGCCTTCAAATCAGACAACAAGAAACCAACAATGACTACCTTAATGTCCTGTTTTCTTCAAAAGAGCTGTTCCTGTCTTCTTACATATTGCAACAAATAGTAGAAAAGAGACTTAAACCAATCAAATCAAAGAGTAACAGCACTGTTGGACTTCAGAACCTTTCCCCCATATTTATCAAGAATTTTGTATCTTATTGAGTCTTTCAGTTTCTTACACTAGGGAGACAATGAGGTGTTTACGCATGTGAGTTTGGTTTGTTTCACTTATGAGTATGATCTCAAGTTGCATCCATTTACCTATAAAAGCCTCAATGTGATCCTTCTTTATAGCTGAATAGTACCCCATTGTATACAAGTACCACATCTTTTTTATCCATTCATCAATTGTTGGGCATTTGGGTTGTTTCCAAGATTTGGCTATTACAAATTGTGCTGCTATAAACATGGGTGCACATATATCACTGTGGTATGATTATTTGACTTCTTCTGAGAATATGCCCAGAAGCAGAATAGCTGGGTCAAATGGGACTTCTAATCCTAGCTTTTTGAGGAACCTCCCAACTGATTTCCACAGTGGCTGCACCAGTCTACACTCCCACCAACAGTGGAGAAGGGTTCCTTTTTCCCCACAGCCTCTCCAGCATTTATTGTTGGTGGTTTTCTTGATCCTGGCCATTCTTTCTGGATTGAGATGAAATCTCAGAGTTGTTTTAATTTGCATTTCTCTAATGACCAGTGATGCTGAACATTTTTTCATGTATTTATTTTTCATTCGTTTTTGTTCAGCTGAGAAGTGTGTTTTCATCTCAGATGCCCATTTTTGGATTGGGTCTTTGAATTTTGAGGGCCTGATATTTTTTAATTCTTTATATGTTCTAGATAGAAGACGTTTGTCTGAAGGACAGTTGACTAAAATTTTTTCCCAATTTGTGGGTTTTCTTTTCACTCTGTTGGAGATTTCTTTTGACATGCAAAACTTTTTAATAAGACGAGATCTCAGTTGTTGATTCTGGGAAGTATTTCCCATGCAGGTTGATTTTTGTTCATGAACTCTCCACCTATCCCTGTGTCTTCAAGATTTCTATCTGCTTTGTCTATCAGCAGATTTTGTGTTTCTGTTTTAATATTTAGATCTTTGATCCATTTTGACTTTAATTTAGTGCATGGTGATAGGCATGGGTCTAGTTTTAGTTTTTGGCATACAGAAAAGCCAGTTTTTCCAGTACCACTTATTAAAGAGGCTATCTTTCTTCCAATGAACATGTTTGGCCCCTTTGTCAAAGATAAGTTCGCTCAGTGCATTTGTGGTTGTGGTTATATCTTCTAATCTATTACATTGATCTTCAGGTCTGTTTTGGTTTCAGTACCATGCTGATTTTATTACAGTAGCTTTGTAGTATAATTTCAAGTCTGAGATTGTGATGCCTCCTGCCTTGCCTTTGTTGCCCAGAATTGCCTTTGCTATTCTAGGTCTCCTGGTTCCTCATGAATTTTAGGAATGATTTCTCTAGATCTGTGAGGTATTCTAATGATATTTTGATGGGAATTGCATTGAATCTGTACAATAATTTTGGGAGAATGGCCATTTTCACAATGTTTGTTCTTCCTATCCATGAACAAGGAATGTCTTTCCATTTTCTGAGATCCTCTTTGATTTCTTTTTTCAGAATACTGTAGTTTTCATAGAATAGATCTTTTGCTTCCTTTGTTAGATTGATTCCTAAGTATTTCATTTCATTTTTTGAGCTAGATCCTCATGGTTTTGAAACAGGGTCTCACTATTCATTTCATTTTTTTGAATGCTATTGTGAAGAATATGGTTTCTCTTATATCTCTCTCAATGAGTTTGTTGTTGTGTAAAGGAATGCTATTGATTTTTGAATGTTGACTATGTATGCATCTACATTACTGAATTTGGTTGTTACATCTAGAAGTCTTTCAATGGAGTTTTGTGGGTCTTCTATGTAGAGTATCATGTCATCTGCAAATAATGATAATTTAACTTCTTTCTTTCCTATCCTTATTCCTTTTATTTCTTTCTCTTGTCTAATTGGTCTTGCTAATGTTTCCAGTGCTATATCGAATAGGAGTGGTGATAGTTGACATCATTGTCTTATTCCCGATTTTTAGAGTGAAAGCTTTCTTTTTTTGACCATTTAATATGGTGCTTGCTGTTGGTTTGTCACAGATGGCTTTTATCAGATTGAGGCAAAGACCATCTATTCTGATTTTCCATAGGGTTCTTATCACGAATGAGTGTTGGACTTTATCAAAAACTTTTCTGCATGTATTGAAATGATCATGTGATTCTTTCTTTGGCTCTATTGATATGGTGTATTACATTTATTGATTTGCATATGTTCAACCACATCCCTGCATCCCTGGGATGAATCCCACTTGATCATGTTGTATAACCTTCTCAATGATTTGCTGCATTCTGTTTGCCAGTATTTTATTGAGGATTTTTGCATCTATGTTCATTAGGGAGATTGACATATGGTTCTGTTTTGGTTGGGTCTTTCTCTGGTTTTGGTATTCAGGTAATACTTGCTTCCAGGAATGATTTAGGGAGACTTCCTTCCCTTTCAATTTCATTGAAGAGTTTGAGGTGTGTTGACATTAAGTCTTCCTTGAATTTCTTGTAGAATTCACCTGTGAATCCATTAGGACCTGGACTTTGTTGGTAAGATTCTAATTACGTTTTCAATTTCATTAACTGAAATTGGGTTATTCAGTGGTTTTTACATCTTCTTGATCCAACTTTGGTAACTCATAATGTTTCTAGAAATCTGTCCATTTCTTCTGTGTTATTGAATGTATGAGAGTAAAGATTTTCAAAGTAGGTATTGATGATCTTCTGTATTTCCACAGGGTCTGTAATGATTTCACCATTTTCATTCCTTATTGCATGAATTTGAGTTTTTTTTTTCTTCCTTTTTTAAGTAAAGTTGACTAGGGGCTTATTCATTTTATTTATTCTTTCAAAGAACCAGCTCTTTGATTCATTGATTCTTTGTATTATTTTCTTAGTCTCAATGCATTAATTTGTCCTCTAATCTTCATAATTTCCTCCCTTCTTTTTGCTTTGGGCTTGACTTGCTCTTCTTTTTCTAGATGTTTGAGGTGTAGCATCAGGTTGTTTATCTGTGTTCGTTCTGTTTTCCTGATATGGGGATTCACTGCAGTAAATTTTCCTGAGAACTGTTGTCATTGCATCCCATAGGTTCTTGTAAATTGTAGTTTTATTTTCATTTGCTTGTGGGTATTGTTTAATTTCTTCTTTAATTTCCTCTGTGACCCATTGATTGTTCAGGAGTATATGATTTAATTTCCATGTGTTTACTGAGTTCTTGCAGTTTCTTTTGTCATTAATTTCCAGTTTCATGGCACTATGATTAGATAATATGCATGGGATAATTTTGATTCCTTTGCATTTACTTAAATATGTTCTACGGGTTAGTACATGGTGTATTGTAGAGAATGTCCCATGTGAAGCTGAGAAGAATATATATTCTCATGATGTTGGGTGGAATACTCTGGACATGTCTACTAAGTCCATTTTTTCACAAGTTTCATTCAGTTGTTATGTCTTTGCTGATTTTCTGTCTAGTTGATCTGTCTCTGTGTCAAGGGTGTGTTAAGGTTTTCCATTATAATTGTGTTATTGCTTATTTGATTTTTCATTTCTAATAAGATTTGTTTTATATAGCTGGGTGCTCCCATATTTGGTACATATATATAAGATTGTTATTTCTTCCTCTTGGAGTTTTCCCCTAAGCAGTATGTAGTGGCCTTCTTTATCTCTTTTGTTCATTCTTGAAGTTCACATTGTCTGTAAGCAGAATAGCTTCCCCTGCCTTTTTTTTGGGTTCCTGTTGCATGAGGTATTGTTTTTCATCCTTTGACTTTCAGTCTGTGAATTTCCTTTTGGGCTAGATGGGTTTCTTGTAGACAGTATATGGTTGGATGTTGTTTCTTGTTCCATTCTGCCAGTGTGTTTCTTTTAATTGGTGAATTGAGGCCATTTATATTAATGGTTTTAACTGATATATATTGGCTTATTTTCATGTTAACTTCTTGTGGTGCTTTCTTTACCTTTTCCCTCTGTTTCGTTGTTTGCCCTGCTTGGTGGTTTTTTTCTGTTAGTCTTCTTGAAGTCGTAGTTATTTACATGTCTATCTAGACTATCATTCAGTATTCTTTGCAGGGTTGGTTTGCTGGTCATGAAGTTCTTCAGTTGCTCTTTGTCATGGAAGTATCTGATTTCTCCATCGATTTTGAAGGAGAGTTTTTGCAGGGTACATCAATCTGAGTTGGAGGTCGTTTTCCTTTAGGATTTGAAATACTTCACTCCATGCTCTTCTTGACTTCATTGTTCTTGTTGAGAAACCTGCTATGATTCTGATGGGCTTTACTTTAATAGGTGATTTGTTTCTTTTCTTTAACAGCTTTTAATATTCGGTTCTTATGTTGAATTTCTGGATGTTGATTATCATATGTCTGGATGTAGATTTATTTTGTTCATGGCTAATTGGAGTGCTCTATGCTTCACATATGTGTATGTCAGTTTTCTTTCTCATGTTTGGGAAATTTTTGGCTATTATTTCTGTCAATAGTCTTTTTTTATCATTTGTGTTCTCTCCTTTTTCATTTACACCTATCAATCTTTTTTTTTACACCTATCAATCTTATTTTGTTTTTCTTTGTGTTATCTTGCAACTGTTGAATTGTTATTTCCTGATTTCTAGTTATTTTTAAAAGATCTTTCCTTTCTTGTTCACTAGCTGCAGTCTCGTCTTTGAGGTCTGAAAGTCTGTCTTCACGTTCATTGAGGCAGCTTTGCCAGCTTTCAGTGGAATTTTTGATTTCCTGGATATCTGTTTCATGCATTCTGAATCTTTCTTGTATTGTTCATTCAAGGTTTCCATCCTTTTGCAGTGCTCCTCTATTTTTTTAACTTTGTCTTCTGTAGATGTGTTCAGCATTTCTTTCATTACGTTTATCATTTCTTGTTTTACCTCTGAGATTATTTCTAATCTGAGTTCCTTTACAGGTTCATGGAGTTGTTTCTTTACTTCAGTTGCTATCATTTCAGAAGTTTAGTGTATGGCTTATACTTTCTGCTATGTTCGTGTCTCTTAGGCTTGTTTGGGATGGGCTGGAGGTGTGAAGTGGCATTTTGCTCTTTCATTTGGTCCTTTTCCTGTATTTCCCTGTGGCAGCCGAATGCAGAGTCTCAGTTGTTTCCTGGGTTGAGGTTGGCTGTCTGTACTGCAGGGAGTTTCCCCAGTTGAGAAGGAGTCGTTAGGCAGGCCTTACCAGTTCCCTCGGGGCACTTGAAGGCTCCCTAAGAGGGGGCAGTATGCTGGGCAGACCTTCAGCATGCCCCACTTTGTATGCCAAGGCTCTCTGGCTGCTTGAGGTTGCTGGGCGGGACCCTGCAAGGTTGTACACGAGGTCCTGAGGCTCCACTGCTAGGTGGAATTCATTGTGCGTTCCTTCAGCTTGCACAGGCCCATCACTGAAGCTGCCTCACTGCTTGGGTTTGCTGGGCGGGGCCCAGGCAGGACCCCAGGGGTGCTCCAGTGGTTCCTGGTTGTTTTGGGACGCTAGGTGAGGCCCTACCAGGTTGTGTGCGAGGTCCGAGCTGCACGGCTAGGTGAAGTTCACTGTGTGCGTGTTCAGCTCGCACCAGGCCCTCCGCTGAGGCTGCCCCAGTGTTTGGGGATGCTGGGCAGGGCCCTACCAAGTTGCGTGCAAGGTCCTGAGCTGCACGATTAGGTGAAGTTTGCTGTGCGCACTGTTTGCCAGTATGTTGTTAAGTACTTTTGCATCTGTGTTCATTAGAAAAATTGACCTATAGTTCTCTTTTTTGGTTGGATCCTTTTCTGGTTTTCAGATCAAGATGATGTTAGCTTCTGGGAATGATTTTGGAAATACTCCTTCCCTGTCCATTTCATTAAAAGTTTGAGGAGTATTGGTGTTAGATCTTCCCTGAAGTTCTTGTACAATTTAACTAGGTCCTGGGCTTTTCTTAGTAGTTTTTAAACTTTTGCTTCAATTTTATTGCCTGTTATTGAATCGTTGAAGATTTTTAAGTCTTCTTGGTTCAATTTTGGCAATTTATTTGTATCTACAAATATATACATTTCTGAGTCCTCTAATTGTTTGTGAAGTAGTGGCTAATAATTTTCTGGATTTTGGCAGTGTCTGTTGTCATTTCCTTTTTCATTTCTAATTGCATTAGTTTGTCTTTTCTTCTCCTTATTTTGGTAAAATTGGCTAAGGTTTGTCTATTTTCTTTTTTCTATCGAACAACCAGCTTGTCAGTTCACTGTTTCTTCTTCCTCTTTCCCCTCTTCTTCTTGTTCCTCTTCTTCTGTTTTCCCTTCTTGTTCCTCTTGTTCTTCTTCTTCCTCTTTTTCTTCTTCCTCATCCTCTTCCTCCTCCTTCTTCTTATCTCCATTTTTTCATTAATTTTTGCCCTGATTTTTTTTTTTTTTTTTTGGGTACCAGTAATCAAACTCATGACCTTTTGCTTGCTAGGCAGGCGCTGTTCTGCTATGCTATATCCTTGGCCCTCTGCTCTGATCTTTAAATTTTCTTCCTTGTAGAAGCTCTGAGTTTGGATTATTTTTGTTTTCCTAAGACCTTAAGATTTAGCCAATTTGTTTGGATTCCTTCTGTTTCTCTATTTACCATTCTAAACTTCCCTCATAGGATTGCTTTCATTGTGTCCCATAAGTTCTGGTATGTTGTACTGACATTATCATTTAATTCTAGGAATTGTCTATTTTTTCCTTAGTTTCCTCTGTGACCCATTATTGATTGAAGAATGTGTTGTAATTGCATATGTTTGCATAGTTCTGTGGTTCATTTGCTTTTGAATTCTAGTTTAATTGCATTGCATTGTGATAATATACATGGTAAAATTTTGTTTCTTTTGATTGATTTGTGCATGGTTTTTTTTTTTTTCACTAATATGTGCTCTACTTTGAAGAAAATGCCATGTGCAGGTTAAAAAAGTGTATTCTGTTGTTGGAGGGAACACTATATATCTATTAAGTCCATTTGTTAAAAGGTTTGGTTCAACTCTTTATTGAGTTTTCTTTATTGATATTTTGTTTAGTTGATCTGTTTGTGATAGTGGGTCCCCCACTATGATGGTATTGATATTTATTGATCTTTTATGTCCATCAGAATTTGTTCTGTGAAATTAGGTGGAGTGTGGTTTGGTGCATATGCATTTGTAATTGTTACCTCTTCCTGTTGAGTAGTTCCATTAATCAATAGTATGTATGTATTGTCCTTTGCTTCTGTTGATCAACTTTGGCTTGAAATCTACTTTGAAAATAGGATCACTACCCCTCATTTTCAGGTTCCTGTTGCATGAAGTATTGTTTTCCATTCTTTGAATTTTAGTCTATAAATTTCTTGTTGTAATCATTGTGTTTCTTGTATACAGCATACCTTTAGATTTCCTTTGTGATCCATTCTGCTAATCTGTGTCTTTTGATTGGCAAGTTGAGTCTTTACTTTGATATTTGTAATTGATAGGTATTAACTTATTCCTGTCATTGTATTAATTTACTGTTGCTGTTTTTGCTTTCTTTCCCTTCTTAATTGCTAGCCTACCAGATGTATTCATATTATTGGACCTTTATCATTCTTAGCTTTCATTGCCTCCTCCTGAGATGCCCTTGAGAATTTTTTGGAGTGTTGGTTTGGTGGTTATGAATTTCTTTAGGTTTTCTGTATCATGGGAGGAATCTTATTTCTCCATCCATTTTGAAAGGTAAATTTGCAGCATAAAACAATCTGGGTTGGAAATTGTTTTCTTTAAGAGCTTGAAACACTTTATTGCATACTCTCTTTTCCTTTAAGGTTTGTGTTAAGAAAGTGTTGTAATGCCAGGCATGGTGGCACATGCCTGTGATCCTAGCACTCGGGAGGCTGAGGCTGGAGGATCGTTGTGAGTTTGAGACCAGCCTGGGCTATACTGTGAGCTCAAGGCCAGCCTGAACTGCATAGGGAGATCCTGTCTCAAAAAGACCAAAAGAAAAAAATAAAAGTGTTGTAATTCTGATAGGTTTTCTTTTATAGGCGATTTGTTGCTTTTCTCTAGTAGTCTTTGAGATTACGTTTATGTGTTATGTTTCTGGTATTTATTATATTGAGCAGAGAGGTATTTCTCTGATCATTGCTATTCATGATGTTATATATGATTTGCTTCTCTGTGCATTAAAATCTTTTTCCAAGTCTGGAAAGTTTTCTGCTATTACTTGTGCAAACAGGTTTTTTTAATGCCCTTTGTGCTGTCTTCTGAATTTTTGCTAATTCCAATTACTCTTTTTTCTTCTTTGCGTCACTTAGTAGCTGTTGGATCCATTTTTAATGTTCCCTTGTTGTTTTTAAGGTATCTCTTATTAACTGGTCACTGACCACAGCCCTGTCTCTAGGTTTGACACTCTATCTTCACACTGATTGCTTCTGCTACGTATACTTTCAGTCATATTTTTGATCTCTTGGATTGCTGTTTGGAGTTTTCTTATAAACTCCTATTCTTGTTTATGCTGGGCTTTCATGTTTTGCATCTCTTTCTTTAGGTCCACTAGCTGTTTATTAGTGTCTTCTATAGACTTGCTGATCATTTGTTTCATTATGGTTGTTGTGTGATTAGTTATATATCTTCTTTAATTTCACCAAGCACAATATAGAACTGTTTTACCTCTACTGATAGCCTTTCAGATTTATCTACTGTGTAGTGTATATGATTTACTCCGCCTCAGTGTCCCCCATACTGATTTTGGGGGAGTTGAGAGTTTTTGGAGGCATTCCGTTGCCTTGTCTTTTCATATTTCTTTGTTTGTTTGCTTGTTTTTTTGTGCTGGGGTTTACAAATTCTTTGGTCCAGTGCCTGGTTCCCTGAGAGTGAGCCACAGTATTGTTTATGACCCCCTGTCTGCCCCCAACAATACAGGAATTGATATGGACAAAAATCCCATTGCCCTCCCACATATTCTTGTACTTTTTCATTCTTCTATTGCTAATAATTACAACTAACATTTATTGAATATAGATTGAGTATAGATAGCTTAAACATACCACTAGGTTAAATTTCTTCTTCAGGACTACCCTCTCAGACAGTTACTTCCACCACACCTGGATTCCCACAAGAGAATACAGTCTCCATGACCTCTCTGATCCAAGCAGGCCCTTCCAGGGGATATCTTTAGCTCTCACCCTCTCAAAGCCTGTCACTCAAGGTTTTCTCTCAGTGAGTCTCTGTGGAAGAGTATCACTTTAGTCCTAACGTGAAACTCTCTTCCTTGGCGTTGGTCTCCTTTTCAATCAGGTTGAGAATTCTGTTCATTGTCAACTCTGTTGCCTTGTGCTGTGAAGAACCCAGGGACTGGAGGTGGGTGTGCTATTCCTGGATCTTCCTGTTCCTGGGTCTTCCTGGATCTGGTGCAGGGCCCAGAAGCCTTTGGCATTGGCTGGGGCACCAGATTCCTTGGTCTTCCTGTTGTTGATGTGGAGCTCCAGTGGGTTTTTCATTAGCTCAGGGGGAGGCATGTACTTCCAAGGTCCTTGGCTGGGAGCAGGGCACTTGCATCCCTGGTCCTTGCATGTGTAAGGGGCCGGGCACATGGCAGTGTCCTTGTTTTTTTGAGACAGGGTTTCACTCTGTAGTTCAGGCTGGCCTTGAATTCAATGTGTAACCCAGGGTGGCCTCAAATTCATGGTGATCTCCTGCCTCAACCTTCCAAGTTCTGAGATTATAGGAGTGCCTGAGAAACTTAGTGACTTAGTAAGACCCTGTCTCAGAAGAAAACAGTTTTAAAGAAGATTGGGTCTGTAGCTCAGTGTGAAGGCCCTTGTTCAGTGCCCAGTACCATACCACACACACACACACACACACAATTCTGTTTACATGTGTATATGTTTGACATTTTCCACATTTGAATTTAAGCTATTAATTGAATGTTTAAAAAGTTACCTAATCTGATCTGACCTTTCTGTCTATACAAAGCATTCTTTTATCTAACCTAGTGCAGGCAACTTAGTGACTTAGCGAGACCTTGTCTCATAATAAAGTATGAAATGAAAAGGGTCAGGGATGTAACTCAGTATAAAGCTCTGGGTTCAGTCCCTAGTACTGAAAAGAAAAATTCTTTCATTCTGTGTGTGTGTGTGTTTATTATATATGATATATATATATATTTATATATCATATATATATATATATATATATATATATATGATACACATTAGTGTTCTGCTTGAACACTAATAGTATTGGACATCTTACTGTTTTTTTCCTGACCATTTCATTTTTAGAAGACTTGAGGTTATTATGCCAGTTTTTTCAATATATTGAGTCAAATTTTTTTCCCTATAATTTTTATCCAGTGGATTTAGTTTTACCTTCTCAAGTAATAAAAAACTAAAATATCTAAGAGCAGTTCAGGTCTTTAGTTGTAGTTAATCATTTTTCTGCTTCTGAATTTCTATATTCCTAATGCTTTGGTTGATTTCTTCTAAATGCTGTTTAGTTTTTCATTTTTTTTTTTCAACTATGACTCCAAGAACTGAACATAATACTGTTTCAAATGTGATTTGTCTAGGATGGCTCTTACTCTGTATCCTACCCAACCCTGTACTTAAAAGTACTTGGTATTACCTATTGGTACAAAGATCAAATATGGTTAGGCACCTGAATTTAGGGACCAGAGTCATGGAAAAAATTTTCAGTTTTATGGTCATATAAAATATGTGGTATTACCTACTGACTCAAAGATCAAACAAGATTAGGTACCTAAAGTTAGAAAGTAGAATCATAGAAATTTCAATTTTATGGCCATATAAAGTAGAAACAGCTCCTTCTTTTGTTAGGAAGATATTTATCTTTAGGGATTGAGTTTCTATGATGCTTGATTACCTCATTTTGGCAGTTTTTGAAGAACAACTTTTATTTGTTTTATTCTGATCATATAATAATTTTTTAGTCTATAGATTGTTCAGTTCACCACTGTTTGTTTTCTAGCATGGTTTATCTCAGCTTTTTGTTTCTTATTGAACCTTTTGCCACCTTATTTTTATTCTCTCATTACATTGTCAATTTTCCAGGTTTTTGTATTATTTTTTTCCAGTCCTGAGGATTGGATCCAGGACTTCACACATGGTAGGCAACACTCTATCGCTGATTTACATCCCAAATCCTGCAGCTTTTTAGTAGTGTGGAAATAATTACTTTTTGTAATTATGTAAAGGTTTATGTGATGTAAAATAACCTGCTAAATTTTCTATAATCTCCTATTGAAAAAACTTGTGTTTTAGTTTAGCTGTTTTGGCTATAAGACTTCAGGCTAACCCAAACAATGGGAAAGTTTAAGAATATACCTGGGTTAATAAAGATAGAATCATAATCTCATACAAATCCTAACTCCCTTTAAGTCTGCAGTTGGAGCGTTTTTCTGGATATAGGGTAGCTTCAGTGGTGGCATCTTTGATCTTTATGCTAGAATTTAAACATTAACTCAGTGGATTCAGTTGCTCTCATAGGGTGACCAGCCTTCCTTGTTTGTCCAATATGGAGGTGTTTCTCAGGACATGAGTTAGTGCTAAAATTGAGTAGCCACCAAGGAAGAGAATAGTGATGGCAGGTAAGGCAATGGCGGGCTGATATTTTTGATATCTAGCTCTCAAGGCTGGTTATTTTCCAGCTAGGTCTTATTTTGGGCAAAACATTGTTCTTCTGACTCAGACTCCTGAGTAGCTGGGGTTACAGGCCTATACCATTGTTTGCAGTATAGGTATTTATGGCATTTCACAAATGGTATTAGATCACCAAGGAATGGAATAGGGAAAATTCTATAAATATTAGATCTTTTCTGTAGTCTTTTCCTATTATGCTACTTAGTATTGTTTCATTTATATAGTTACATATAAATTCCACCCTTTTTTACCCCTAATTAAAATTACATGAACAAATTAAAAAGAACTGAATGATATATGAACAATGAATAGTGTTATTGGAAATACTTAAATTTGTCAAGTTTTGTTGTGTTTTTGGTTTTTTGAGACCGGGTTTTGCTGTAGTTCAGACTAGCCTTGAACTCACTATGTAGCCCAGGCTGGCCTCAAACTTACAAGGATTCTTTAGCCTCAGCTTCTTGAGTGCTGGCATTACAGGTGCTACCACACCTGGCTAAAAAATTTTTTAATGTGATCATATTTACTTTTAGGTTTTAATATGTGACAGTTTTTTGTAATTGTTATGATAGGCCTTTTTGTCATTGTTGTATGTAGAAAACATTGCATCAAGATTTGCATTTATTTGATATACTTCTAGGAAGCCCATGTTTTAATCAACTAAATCTAGGGAGGAGACTGCCAAAGGGTGTCCCTCTATTAAGTATTGTGGGAGTGGCATTTTTTTTAGAAGACACTTTGATTGGTACATTGGGGATATCATCTCTAAGGGTCAGTATGAGTGATGGTTTGTGAGCAATGGTTTTTCTTCTGGTTAGAAGAAAATTTAGGCCTGTGTTCTCTAGAATATTCTTAAGGTCTGATACAGTATGTATATTTACATATGCAATATAAGAGCCCAAGATATATCTATATACTTCTATTGTATATGAAGAGGTAGCTTTGTGAGGGAAATTGTCAAGGATTTGGTTTCCTTTTTTACATTTTTGTTTTTGTCAGATCATGTATGTATGGGCCAGGGATATAGCTCAGTGGCACAGTGCCTGCCTGGCAAGTACAAGGTCATGAGTTTGATTCCTGGTACCAAAAAACAAAAACAAACAAAAAATAAAAACAAAGATCATATATGTACATACTTTAAACACATAAGTAGATATATATAGGGTGGAGGGAAGGGGTAAAAATTGAGATGTGTCATGTACATGTACCAGTTTCCTACAATGAATGTAGTCATGCACTATATATACTGATAAAAAATTTTTAAAAAACAAATAAGTAGATGCATACAATGTTTATAATTTAAAAACAGATGTGCTTTGTAGACTTCCTTATTTTTCCCTCCTCAAAAAGACTATTTGAATTTTTTATAGTTTTATCTTTTGTTAGTAACATTTACATTTCTAAGCAATATGCTTGTAGTTCTCTTTCTGGGTTTTTGAAACTTAAGCATTTTTATTGATGTTCCATGAGATAAAAATGTAGCCCTATCTCTCTTTTTTTTTTTTTTTTGAGATACAATCTTGTTCTGCCTGACCTCGAGCTCACTTTGTAAGCCAGGCTGGTCTCAAATTCACAATGATCCTCCTGCCTCTGCCTCCCAAGTGCTGGAATTATGAGTATGTGCCACCACACCTGGCTCTGACATTTCTTTTTTAATTTTTATTTTTATTAGTACATGTTTGCCATACATAATTATTACACTCATTGTAAGTTGGTACATGTACATAATTATTTATTATTTGCTAGGTTTTCTATGCAGTAATTAGTAATTTATTTTCATCAGAGAATATTTAAGTCTTAGGGTTAGTAATAGCAATTAATAGTTATTACAGAATATCTAAACCAGGTGTGGTGGTACACGCCTGTAATCCCAGCACTCAGGAAGCAGGAGGCTCACTATGAGTTCAAGGGCAGGCTAGGCTACAAAGTGAGTTCAAGGCCAGCCTGAATTGCATAGTGACACCTTGTCTCAAAAAAAAAAAATAGAAAAAGAATATCTGAGGTTCTAGTATAAAAGACTTGATAAAATTTTATCTTTTGAGTGTTCATACGTATAGAACACATGCACATTTATAAATGTACTTTTTTTTTGAGATATTGGTGATTGCACCCAGAGCAGTGTTAGCAAACCCTTTAGAGACCAAGTGCCCAAACTGCAACCCAGAACCCACTCAGGTCTCACAGAGTGCCAACCCTGGAATGAAACCTGAATACCAAGATTTTAGTTTAGAAAAGCAACTCATAAATAAACATCTTTGTCTTAAAAGTACAGTAACAGAGCTTTCAATGATACAAACAGCTTTTTATTGAAATGGAAAAGTTTGCATTGATGTGCTTTTGCACAATTAGTGTGATCTTTGCTGTTGTGTACACACTGATAATTTGTCAAATCTTGGCTCATATTTTGTTGGTTTGAGAGCAATACACACAGCGCTCAAATAGTCTGTTGCTCTGTCCTTTGTATCAGATTTGATATAATTCAAAACTGACAACAGCTGCTTATAAGCATAAGATATCCAGACAATGTAAGAAAAGCAATCCCAAGTGCTTTCATTGACTTAAAATTAATTGACAGAGAATTTCCCAGTTTAAAGATTTCATTTTCAGAACTACCAACTGTGCTGTCCTTTATTACCCCTTCATACTCTGTCTTCTCTTATCTTTTTAAGTGTTGTATACAGGTCATAGAATTTAGTTTTCCAGGTAGAACTGTCTTGAAATTCTAATAGCTCCATTTCTAGATTTCTGAAATTTAACCAGCATAAGCAGAAAAGATCAAGTTCTTCAAATTCGGCATTATCTGGAGAAGTAAAAAAAAACACAGGGTTGTCACTTTCTTTTTTTTTTTTTTGGTACCGGGGACCAAACGCACAACCTTCATTTGCGAGGCAGGCGCATAAGCTGCTGAGCTAAATCCCTCGCCCAGAGTTGTCTCTTTCATATGGAACTGTAAAAATCTATTACTAGATGATTGCTATAATGGTAGAAAATTCCTTGTAGGTTTCCTGATGTTGTGAAGGATTGTCTGCAAGTGACATAGAATTTTCTAAATGCATTTTTAAATTTGGGAAATACTTTAGCTGCTCACTTTCAAGATCTCTTTTGAAAACCTGCAGTTTTCTCTCAAATGTTTGATATCACAAAACATCCTTTCTGATGTTTTCCCTATACCTTGTAGTTTTTTGCTTAGCACATTGAAGTCTAGGGTAGAATCTGTAAAAAACATGGGGTTGTTAAGCTAAGCCATATCAGTGAGTTATGGATATTTCCTGCCCTTTTTCATTCATAAATAGCCAATTTTATCCAGGCAGGCTACAGATCTCTCCAGGACTCACCCTCTGCTCAGTCATTGGACATTATTGTACATAAGTAAAGTATTATGCTATTCCTGAACCTCATCAAAATGTGCTTGAAACTGTCAAAAATTAAGAGCACAAGCCATGATGTAGTTCACCATTTTTGCAACTTCATCTAATTTTTTGCTCCTTTTCGGGCACAAAGAGCTTCTTGATGTATAATACACAGAAACCGAATGACTGGATTTTTGCTTCTTTAATAACAAAGACTGCATGAAAACAAATGTTGCCCCCATCATGCATGGTGCCCTGTCACTCATCATTGAAGCCACTTTTTCTGGTCTATGTCTTGTGACAAAAAAGCCTCCATCCAGCATTGTAGATATCCATTCTTTGTCTTGTTCCAGACAAAGATACCAACTTCACCCATTCTTCTCTCATGATGTCAACAACAGCGTAACAGAGAATTACCGCTAGCCTTGTGTGATTACTTGTATCTATGCTTTCATCCAAGCACATGGAGTAACAGCTGGCTGCCTTTTGTAAGTCAGTGGTTAATTGCTGACAAACATCACTTGCCATGCACGAGACTTGATCTTTACCAATGTTTCTGCTAAGTGGCATCTCAGAGATCTGTTGCATAATTTTATTTTGTTTGGAAAATCATGAAAAAGGGAATTACTCCTAGATAACATGGCCATTTTGATAAAATCCCTATCAAAGAGGGGCTTACCATGTTTGCTGTGCACAGTGAAATTTGAAAGCTGGCAGCTGTCAAATGATTTGTTTTAGAAAGATAGTTACAAAAACTAAGATACTGGAAATAATTCTTCCTCAGTTTCCCTTTAAGAAACTCTTTGCTTTCAGCTTCACCAAGTTTGGCAACACTCTTGTGGTTGATGTCAAAATGCTATCTGACACTTGATGTGCAACACACGATTCCTTCACTACAAAGAATACATAATGCTTTCCTGTTGCCTGTCTCTGTCCAGGCCGCTTGGAATGATCTTCCACTGTTTGTTTTTGGTTTTACTTTCTTTGCAGTAGTCATATTTTGGTGTTCAAAACTTGAAGTCTACAAAAACACAAAATTAAAAAAAAAAATGAAGCACCCAATACAAATCTATCCCTATACCGATAACATAAAGAATTGGATATTCCCTGAATCAACAGTCTGTAGCAGTGTTTCTCAGCTGGGGTTCCTCTTAAATTTGATGACCACCAATATAAGGAAACAGTGTTCCACTAACTACTAGCTTTTGGCCTAATCTAAAAGAGGTGTCTGAGTGCATTTCGTATCTTCTGAGGGCTTCTGCTAAAATCACAACCAGGATTCACCTGGACCAGCATAGCAGCGGCTTCTCTGGGCCTGGCTTCAGTTGAAGGCAGGCATAGCGAATTCCATCTAACCATGCAGCTTGGGACTTTGCCAAGAGACTGGTAGGAATTTGTGCCCATCCCCCATCGGCCCGGGACTTTCAGAACGTCTCTGGGGTCCTGCCTGTGCCCCACCCATTCAACCAGAGTAGTGCAGCAGCTGCTGCTCTGGGCCCGGCTTGAGTTGAAGGTGGGCACACTGAATTCTACCTAGCCGTGCAGCTTGGGACCTGGCGACCAGACCCATAGAAATCTGCACCCATCCTCCATTGGCCGGGGACATTAAGAGCATCCCTGGGGACCTGCCTGGGCCCCGCCCATTCACCCAGAGCAGCCTGGAAGCTGCTTCTCTGGGCCTGGCTTGAGTTGAAGGCACACACAGTAAATTCCACCTAGCTGTGCAGCTTGGGAACTTTCCAACAGACCAGTGGGAATTTTCACCCCTCCCCCATCAGCCCCTCAAGTTCAGAACTTCCCTGGCATCCTGCCTGGGCTTTGCCCAGACACTGCCCAGCAACAGAACAGCCACAGTGGTAGTCTTGGCTGGAGCTGAAGGGGTGCATTGTGAGTTTCACCTAGCCTTGGCAACTCAACTGTGCCCATTGGATTCACCTCCCACAGTGGAATACAGGAAAATGACAAAACGAAAGAGCAAAATGCAATCTTGTATCTCCAGTCCTTCCCAAACAAGCCAAAGAGACATGGACATAGAAGAAAATCTCAGCCACATACCTGAAACTTCTGAAATGATAGCGACTGAGGTAAAGAAACAACTCTATGAAACTTTAAAGGAACTGAGGTTAGAAATGATTTCCCAGGTAAAACAAGAGATGATAAATGTAATGAAAGAAATGCTAAGCACATCTAAAGAAGATATAGTTGGAAAAATAGAGGAACACTGCAAAAGGATGGAAACCTTGAATGAGGAATATAAGAAAGAATTAGAATGCATGAAACAGATTCAGAGAGATACCGAGGAAATCAAGAATGCCATTGAAAGCTGGCAAAGCTGCCTGAATGAATGTGAAAATAGACTTTCAGACCTTGAAGACATGATTGCAGCTAGTGAGGAAGAAAGGAAACATCTTTTAAAAATAACAAGGAATCAGGAAATAGCAATTCAGCAATTGCAAGATGACGCAAAGAAAAGCAAGATAAGACTGATAGGTGTAAGAAAAAGGAGAAAACACAAATGATATAAAATCACTATTTGAAGAAGTCATAGCTCAAAATTTCCCA
>RJWT010014755.1:0-20866 GCA_004365215.1 Cuniculus paca | reverse complement strand
TTTTTTTTCCTCTTAACCATTTTTTTGGCAGTGCTAGGGATGAAATCCAGAGCTTGGCATATGCTAGACAAACACTCTACTACTGAACTACTCTCTAGCTCTCATTTTCTGTTATGGCTTAAATTTAAAATGTCCCCCAAAATCTCACACACATTCATGAGCAGGGCTTTCAAAAGGTGATTACATTATTTGGGACTTATAGCTGATTTGCTGTGAGTAGGTAAGGCATGGCTAGAAGACGTCGGTCACTGTGGGTTGACCTTGAAGGGTGTATCCCCTCCCCAGATCCTCTCTTGACATCTCTCTGCTTCCCTGCCTCCATGCCATGCATGAGCAGTGGTCCTCTGCTGTGCTCCTCTGCCGTGTCATCCTGCCTTGGAGCTTGCTGATCATGGACTGAAATATAAGCCAAAATAACTCTTTCCATCTTTACATTGTGGGTGTCAGGTATCTTGTCTCAGCAAGGAGAAAGTGATTAAGGCATATTCTTTCCACTTCATGCATTTTTTAAAGTTGCATGTGTGATTTTTTAAATAAAAGAACATTAGAGATTGAAATAATATTTCCCATATTAGGTAGATTGTTCTTCATCAGACTGTGGTTTGTGGGAACTAAGTTAATTTAATATCTAGTTGATCTGTTTATGGACAATTCAGATTCAGCTTATCACTTTCTTCAAATACTTTTAGGGCAGAATCAGGATTTTTCTTTCCCCAAGGGTCACTGTCCCTTAGGAAACTGACTGTCCCTTAGGAAACAATTTTAGGCTGTGCAGTTAACTGCTAGCTCTCAGAAAGATGCAGAATCTCTTTACAGGAAAGTGCTTCACTTTTTTGGGTCACTAGGGAGTTCTGTCTGCTTTCTTGTCCTGCCCTCAGGTCTCTGCACCTTGGAAGATTCATTTCCCTCTGTCGCCATGATATTAGTCTCTGGAGAACAGCAATCCTACACACTCTAGAGTCAAAATGTTTTGGTGGGATTTGTCTTGGATCTTCTTTCACATAGCAATGTTTTAAAAGTTGTAGTAATATTTCTAGGAATGACATTTATGCCTGAAAGAAACCACCCTGTCAGGTTTCCCATTGTACTTTTATTCCTTGGCTATTTCCCCTTACCCTCAATGAAGGCTCCAAGGTAGTAGGTAAGTTGACTGATTTTCTTCCATTTCTTGTTGATTTTTCCTAATTCCACTGTTCTGCCAGAACTGAGAGCAATGATGGGTTTCTTCTTTCTTAGGAATTGCTTAGCACTTTCTGCAATGTAGATTTCTTCACATTCATCTTTCTCTGATAAACTTGAAAAAATATAGCCTATCTGGCTTATTCTCATGAGTCTCCTGACCCCTTTCACCAAGGATGAGATCTATTGTGAGCCTGTTTCTAGGGAAAGATCATCACTTTCTGGAGGTTCGTTTGAATTTTCAGACCTATAGTGTGCTGAAACACACAAACACAAACTAAGCTTTTGTTGCATATTTGGCTTGTTCTCTTTGTTAAGGTGGCTGACAGTCTCTTGGAATTCTTTGCATACTATCCACAAATTGTATCATTTGCCTTTCAACTATCTAAATATATGCTTTTCTTACCTCAAACTAAACACCTCTTGCAGGTAAACAACATAATTTTTACTTTTTAAAATTCCCACAAGGCCTAGTGTTTACAGTACTTGATACATAATTGTGAACATTAACGGTGATACGTCAACTCGATTTGAGTAAGAATCACCTAGAGATTAGTAAAACACAGTTCTGTGTATGTCTGTGAATGATTGACATGCAGGCCAGCAAACTAAGGGGAAAGCCCCGCCCCATGTGTGGGTGTCCAACCAATAAGCTTGTAGCCTGTATCCAGAAAAAAAAAAAAAAGGAATGAAAAAATAGTTCCTGTTTTTGAAAAGCTCCAGTCTTTACCATTGTCTTTGGAAATGGTCTCTGTGTCTTCAGCTTTTGAACATAGATTTTTCACTCGGCACTTTCCGGTGAGCTTCCAGGCCTTTGATCTAGGACCGATGCTGCACCCTTGATCTTTCTTGTTCTTTGGTTATCAGGTTCACAGATTGAGCAGCCACCAGATCCTTTATCTCTCCAGTATGCAGATAGGCATTGTGGTGTCTTCTATCTCTGTTCTTTTAAGCGTGCCTAATAAATCCCCTTCCATATTTATACACAGACCTTGTTCCCCTAAATAACCCTAATACAATGTTTAAAATTAATATCTTATATATTATCTAGTTTTATCAACTCATTGGTATTGAAGGAAATTTTGAACTGAAAATCTGAAATTATTTGCAGAGGTCACTATAGGAGCTATTAACAGGATATAGATCTACTGGCCTCCAGTACTTTTTTCTACTATTTTATATTTGACTTATAATTATAATGATGTGTTCTATGCGTTATGTATCTCCAAGCAGTAATATCATCATGATATTTTCATTTCTTTATTGGTTATACTCTTTTATTAAGTGATCCTATAGCTTCTAAGCACAGTCTACTACAAACTTATAGTAAACAAAACAGTGTGGTTTGGCATAAAACAGACACAAAGACCAATGGAATAACAGAGTACTCACAAACAGCTGATTCTTATCCACAGTGTTAAGAGCATATATTGGAGAAAGGATAACCTTTTCTAGAAATATATATATATTTCTCAAAGAACTGGATATTCAGGTCCAGAATATTGAAACTTGACCCCTTCTCTCATCCTGTACAAAAATCAACTCCAGTGGACCAAAAACCTAATGTAATACTTGAAACTCTGAAACTACTAAAAAAAAACATAGGGGAAAACTCCAAGACACTGTTATGGGCAACAATTTTTTAAAAAATAACTCAAAAGCTAGGACAACAAAAGCCAAAATAGACAAATAGTATTATATTAAACCAAGAAGTTTCTGGACAGCAAAGGAAACTATCAATAGAATTAATAACCTACAAATGGGGGGCATTTTTGAAAAATATTCATCTGACAATAGTTTAATAATCAGAATGTGTAAGAAATTAAAAATACAACAACAAAACAAGTAATTTAATTAAAAATGGGAAAATTACATGAATCCACATTTCTTAAGAGGAGAAATTCAGATGACCAAGAAATTTATGAAAAAATGCTCAACATTCTTAACCATCAGGCAAATACAAACACAAATCATTAACTACAGTGAGTATCACTTCCCCTCACTTAGAATGTCTACATTAAAAAGAAGAGAAGATAGATGGGAACTCTTATAGAGTATTGATGAAAATGTATAGTTAGTGTTGGCACTATCGAGAACAGATCAGGGTTCCAAAAACCTGAAGTAGATCTACAGATGATCCAGCTATCCCACCCCTGAGTATGTGGCTGAAATGGTAGCCGGCACATCCCAGAAAGACTTCCTGCTGGTGTTTCTGGCTGCACTGTACATTCGCTAAGACAGGGTAGGAAGCTAGATATCTACGAGCAGGTTAATGGATAAAGAAAATGTGGTTTCCCTACATGATAGAGTATTATTCAGTCTAAAATTAAAAGAATGACATCCTTTTATTTTTAGCAAAATGAACAATACTAAATGTTATTATGTTGGTACTAAATTATTATTTAAGTGAAATAAGTCAGAAATATAAGTACTTCACATTCTGTCTCATATGTGGAAACTAAAAATGTGTGAAATAGTGATAGATTACTTGAAACTGAGAAGGATGAAGGAGAAGGAGAGGGATTCTGGATAGTAAAAATTAAACAAGTTAGATATTAATAATGCATTCCAGTGATCTTCAGTGCAGTGGGTAGCTATAGCTCACAGTAACCTGTTACATATTTTGTGAATGACTGGAAGAGAGGAACTTGAAGCTTCAAACACAAAGTAATGATAAAAATTTGGAAATACTGACTTTCAGATTTCATTAGTATACATT
Organism: Cuniculus paca; assembly: GCA_004365215.1. NCBI lineage: Eukaryota > Metazoa > Chordata > Mammalia > Rodentia > Cuniculidae > Cuniculus > Cuniculus paca. The sequence continues at coordinate 16,968 of RJWT010014755.1, read as the reverse complement.
ATATACTTATACTAAAATACCACTTGCACCTCATGAATATGCACAATTATCATGTGCTAATTTTAAACAATTTAAAGAGATAGAAATGCTAACCACACTAGTTTGATCACTACATCATATATGTTTCATATTATCTCATTATACCCCATAAATACTTACAGTTAAGATAATAATCAATAATAATTGGTCATGGGGTCAAGAATTCTATTAATAATGTCAAAGATGGTGATAGCAACTCACTGGGAGAACAATATATGTGGGCAAGAACCTAAACATAGGCTTAGCCAGAGGCTTGTAGATGTAAATGTATATACATCAGCTTGCATCAAATAAAGAGTTCAGCAGTTTAAAAGGCTTCAATACGTATATTTTAAACTTCTGCTTTCTTTTTCATAGCAATTTCATTTTTAATATTTTATATTCCAGTTTTCCTTCTTTTAATCTTGCTTTTCTTTCCTAATACAAATCCTATCTCAAGCAGGAGGACTATTACTGAGCAGTAACTACTTCTTTAAGTGAAACACTTACGGGCCATACTAGAAGACTATAAGGCTTTTAAGAAATAGTAAAGCTTTAATAGATTCTTGTGTGTTCATGTTGTAACCTAATTCTGTACTCTTTTAGCAATGCTGGAGGGTGTTGCTAATTTATGGCTGTGATGAGCAATAAAACAATAACAGTAATCGAAAGGTGCAATATTCCTTGTTTGGGGGCATTTATGGTTATGTATTAAAACTATAAATACTTCAAGAGGCTGCAAAACTGATCTATAGAAAATGAAAGATAAGATCTCACTGCTTCCTAAAAGTGCTTTTCTAGCAGAAATCTGAGCTTGACTTTATGGTTTATAAATATAAACAAAGCAGAAGTGAAATGTTCAATGTGTCTACCCATCCAAAAGGGACCACTTACGTACCACTAGCACTCAAATCTGGTCTGGAAAATTCTTTTCCTCCTTTTATGTTTCAATGTTCCCTGTCCTTCTCCTTGTTGATTTATAAAACTTGATAATTTTTTAATGAAAATTATCTTTCCTCTTTCCCTCATATCCTTTACACTCACCTTCTCTATTTCTCTCTTTCCATCTTCCTTCACATTACCTTCCATATCCATATTCACTATGGTTTAGATCTAGAATATCCTGTAGAACTCTTGTGCAGTCGGATGCTGGGTTTTGGAAAGGTGATTGGATCACAGGGATGCTGTACCTGGTGGATCCATTAGTGGATTAGTGGATTTCATTAGTGGATTCATTCATTACTGAGTTCAGTAGCTGAGTCAGCAGTGGAGTGTGCTGTTAAGAGGTGGTCTGATTAGAGGTAGGTCACTGGGGATGTGACCTAAAAGGGTAAATCTCCCTCCTGGGTCTTCTCTTTCTGCTATCTGGCCACCACTTTCCTCCACTTAGGCCATTCTCCCATGCTCTTTCTGCATTTGAGCCTGCCAACCATGGACTGAAACTGCTGAAACTATGAGCCAAATAAACCTCACTTCCTTTAAATTGTAGGTGTTGGGTATTGTGGCTCTGTGACAAAGTGACTAAAACAATATTGAATGTAAAAGCATACTGTGTGGAGGTGTAAATGGAGTTCATAATACAGTCCTCTTGGCTGACATCTCAGCGCAGGAACAAGTGGACTGAGTCTCCTCTGACCTGATCCTGTTGTAGGGCCACCCTGACTTCCAGATGTCCTGTGAAAGCAAGTGTATTATGGGCTGTATCTAGATGTCTCCTCAAAGCCTCGTGAGGTCACAAGTTGGGCTTTTTCGAGGTGGCTGGATCTGGAGTGTGTGATACTGGGATTAAGGATGTGATACTAGCATTGATTCATGGTACAATGCTGGGATTAAGGGTTCCTAACCCTGGGTGTGAGTGCTCCTTGCCCTAAGGATGAGTAGCCTGGATGGAATATAAGGAACAGAAATGGGGTTGCTATTGTCACTTGCTGCTTGCTGTTTTGCTGCTTTCTTCCTGTGCAGTGCCCCTCTGCCACGACACCCTGCCTTGTAGCCAGCCAGCTATGAAATGAAACTTCTACAAACTGTGAACCAAATAAACCTTTCCTCCTTTAACTCTGAATATTAAGGTTGCATATTTTGTCTCAACAATGATAAAAATAACCAGGACAAAGTGCTAACATTACTGCTCATTGATCATGCTCTTTTGCTTTCCCACCACTGATTGGTTATTTGAGTAGCCATTCATCTGCATTCTTGGGTTCCCATGCTGTGTTTAATATCTGACTCTTGTACCTTTGATGATCTAACTTTTCATCTTCTTGGATTTCCACTTTCTAAAATACATGTTTTAGTGTCCTCATATCTTTAGTTCCTACCTCATTGGCCCCTAAGTTGTGAACCCTGTCAAGAAAGGAAGGAAATTAAGATTGGTTAATTGATTTTAGTCTAATTAAGATCCTACACACACACACACACACACACACACACACACACACGTGCATATTGTTTTTTTTTAGAAAGAGGGAGAGTACAAGGTAGGCTTACAAAGGCTATCTGCACAGTCAGGTGTGTCAAAGAGTGCAGAAGGGCCATCTGTGAACTGGAGAGCCAAATAATCCAGTCAAAAGTTAAAGGCCTGGAGCTCCCTGTCGCATCTTGTTCCAGTTCATATCAATAGGTGGAAAGATCTTTGCTGGAAGGCTAAAGAGTATGTGGTGGAAGCCAGGAGACAAATGCCAAGGCGATTGTGAAGACTAGATGGAGTTCCTCTGAAGGGACCAACGTGAAACTTCCTTCTTCTTTCCCTTTTGTATTCCATTCAAGTTACAAGGTGATTAGCTGTGTGTTTCTTCCTCAAGTTGACATAACAGCTAACTAACACACCAGTTATTCTTTAAATCCTGGAGGATAGTTCTTTAGGTTACATTCTCATTACTCCTGTGATTTAATAGACACTGCGCATTTCAGGTTATACGTGAGCATGTGTTTGTGTGGTAGCTTCTGGGACCTGTGTTGCATTTTCCTTGAGTCCCTGGATGGATGGCAATTTCAAAAGGAGCATGTTTACAAATGAGAGAGATGACCAGAGAAGGTTGAATGGAGAATATATATTTTCCAGTTCTCCTAACACTTGTTAGTCATTGGAAACATCAAACATATGAGTACTGTTTGTGCAGGGCCTGATCACAGTGATCAGTTCAGAGATGTATTTCAAATGATTAATACAATAAAAAGCTTTATTTACTCCACAAGTATTTGTTGGCATCTCCTTGGTACCAGGCAGTCTTTCTTGGAACTGAGTATTTGACATTAAACAATTCATTTAAAACCCTTGTCATCACAGACTTACATCTTGTTGGGGCATTCATACTCTAGACAAACAAATATGTATACAATGAGATGAGGAACAGTGATAAGTGCTATACAGAAGGTGTGACTGAGTATAACAGGATGCTAGATATCAAATTCCAAGCGAGATGAAACCTAGTGGCATTATAGCCCTCTGACACTCCCAGAAAATAAAAGAGCTACCGTCCCTTGACTTGGAATTTTTGTCTCATTTTCTACACCCTGTCTCTTCCAATGTTGAAGAAGTATTAGGAAATCTGGAGCAGACATCTTCCCCTCCTGCCTCTTCCGCTTTCATAAACATAATCCTGGAATCAGCATCAAATGAGGCTCCTTGGGACAAAAGTTAAAGAACCACAGACTCAGAGCCATATAGATCCTCACATCCTCGGTACCTTGGACAAGCAACAGGGGTTCTTAGGAGCATCTGTCTGGTGGGTCACATCATGCTTCTTCTTGCAGTTAAGCTTTCTGAAATGATAGAGGGAAAGATTATTAAAATATTCATGAAAAGAAGATTCATGCATATGCTCTGCAAGGATAAAGTGCAAAGAGCTTTTCAAAAAGGGTCTGATGGACTGAGTAGAAATATTCTCTATTTCCTCATTGACTTTCACTAGTTCTTCTGAAAGAAGCTATGCAAGGATGAGTAAGAGAAAATTGCTCATTGCATCAGCCCTAGGTCAGCCTAGAGAGCCAAGGATACTTCGGAACACACATTAAGCTGTGTTATGGTAAGGACAACCGGAGGCCGCTGCTACCAAACAATGTAAATAATTAATTCTCCTTCACCCAGAGTGGCAAAAAGAAGCCTTTCCCCTAGCAAAGTGGAGTCTTGACTGTTTCTTTCTTTAGTGACAGGTAGAAATTACCAATGACCCCTTCCTTCCAAGGGAACTGTTCCTTGGGGCTCTGACCTTTTCCAGGCCATCCAAACCAGAATGGCTTTATCATCCTCGCCACCATTGTCTGCAGGGCTCTGTGCCTCTGATGGGGCCACCTCGCCAACCCCCAGCACACACAGCATGTTCCTTCTTATCCCTGGCCAGGTATGAGAACTCAGTAGGAAGGGCGGAGAGATTCACTGTTGCTCTAGAAGTGTCCTTTATTATATGGCTTTAGGGAAATATCTTCACTTCTTTAAACACATGTTTTCAGGTCTACTCATGAAAAATAAGGTTCTGACCATGAAAAGCCTCTTCTCTTTGTGTAAACTGTGTAGCACCACATCCAACATTCAGGTTTTCCTTGCTTGCTACTCCACTGCACGCCCTTCCTCTTTTAAAATCCAATTCCCATCACCTTCCTGATTTACCTGCTCGGTTCTGGGTTTCTCCTCCATTGCACACTCAGAAATGCATTTTGCACCAACAAATATAACATTCAGTGAGATCTTGCCCTGGGCCTTTTGCAAATTATTTCTTCAAAAGGAGTTGGATCTCACTCTCCTGCATCATATTGTGCCCAGCACAGGTGCAGAGCACAAGCTTTTTGAAAATAGGGCACAAACCACATCAGCTTTCTCTACAGATATCTGGGTTTATTTTTGAGTCAAATGAAATAAAACATTGTTTTGAAATTAGGTAGATAATTTCAATCCCTGAATTCAGATAATTAAGCAAAATGGAAACTTCTGTTTTTTTATAACATTTCATGTGTATTGCTTCACTAATTAATACAAGTTCTCAAGTATTGGGTATACCAAATACAGTAAGACCTTGAACTGCTAGTAATTTGTTCCCCCAAGTATTCTGCAAGATGAGCAAGCATTTGTATTAAATTTTAGCTTCATAAATGAGTAACATCTTGCAATATGAGTAGTATATGATGCCGACCATCACAACTGAACGAATGATTCTTCTGTCTTTCATAAGGGTGAACGCCTCTCAGTGGTAAGAGGTTGTGGGGATCTCACCAACAGAGGAAGATGAGAAAAAGAAATGAGACTAGAGAGATGTGTAATTGTGGGAAATTTTGTAGAAAAGCATCACCTAAATAAGGTTGTAGTAGTGCAAGTAATGAATCTGTTTAATGACTATGCAATGTCAAATTTCCGTGAAATCCTCAAAAGATGTGAAAGCAAGCGTCATTGGATTGGTTCCCTAGTAAAACTGCATAAAAACAAAAAGATTCCTTTGAGTCAACAGGTAGCAGTGATTTCGTCAGTGAAAGTGAAAATCACCCTACACATTAACTCTCCTCCCTCTTGTCTCTCTCATACCAGCCACAAAGGTTTGCAAAGAAAAAATGCAGGTCAATTTGTTTATTTTTCTTTATAGTTTGTATTTTCTTTATTATTTTGTATTATATTACAGCACTGTAATCATTTGTATGTGAATATTTTTGAGGTGTGGAATGGATTGTCTGAGTTTCTATTACTTCTTTTAGGGAAATTATCTTTGATATACAAGTGCTTTGGATTTCAAGAATATTTCTGGTACAAATTTAGCTCACAAACCATGGTTTTACTGTATATTTATTTTATAATAAGGACACTGAAGTTAATAACCAGACCAAGAGTATACAGCCAATAGGGATGGGCTCATTATGTAAAGAAGTCAAATCTAGCAATTCAGCCATAAACTCAACCTTTTTTTGTGTTATAAGCCTCTTCCCTCGGCTTCCTAACTTCTTGGAGGTAAGTGTTGCATTACTTTTCCCTGGGTCTCTAATTTCTAAACTCTAACCAGTGTTTCTAATGCTAGCTCATTAGTATTGAAAATAAGGGACATTTAGGACTACCCATTGCTTCAGGGTCCTCACAGATTCATTCTTGACTTTTTCATTAGAAACATATTCTAGTACCCTAGACAGCAAGATAGCCCATGTTTTCATATATTTTAGACCATCTTCATGGTATTTCTGGGTTTCCAGTTTCTGAGAATTCTTGTATAGATAGTCGTTTCCCACTTTCTCTTTGTTTTCCCTAGAAGAGAAAGTGAACTGGCAGAATGGCAATATCACAGTATTTGCAAAACTCAAAGCCACTCTATTTGCCTTCTCACTTTGTATTGGCAGTGCCCCTTGATGCTGATACAATAAGGGCAATCAGTGATTTAGAGAGAGAGGTGTACTACCAGAAGTGTGAATTAAAGGAAGACACAAGCCTGTTTCAAAACAGACAGCCATAACACGCTAGCTGTCTAGAGGCAACAGGTGATAAAGTAAGAATTCATCCCCTGACACACACTTTGGAAAATAGAGATGTTTTCCAAAGGATAAGAGCTGAGTGAAAGCACATCGGTTAACTCTTGGGGAGTAACAATCACCCACAACTCAGCAGTCTAAACGTAAAACATTTCTTTGCTCTCCTGGGTCTCCCTGTCAGCTGGATGGGCTGATGTAATTTGGGCTTTTCTCGTCTCCACTAGACTTACAAGTGTATCTGGGCTCACTTGGCTAAGCTGTGGGCTGACTGCACTAAGACAGTCCCTCACATGTCTGACTACTGGCTGCATTCAAGGGAGAGACCAGGCCACATTCATCTTCTCACATAGCGTCTCATTCCAGCTAGTCCTTGTGGCATTAGAGGAACCAAGAGAGTAGAAGCAAGGATGACCTTTAGAGATCTTGAGTTCAGAATGGTGCACCATCACGTTGGTGTATGCCAGCCAAAGTTAAAGTGTAGGGAAGAAGATTTCACTCACGGACTGAAATAGCTACCAAGTCACATTGCAGGGGACCTGAATTCAGGAAGACATGAAGAATTGCAGCCAGGTGTGCAAATCAAACTACAACAGTCACAATGATTCGCATCCTTCCTAATTTCTCTCAAAGCTGTGGCCCTCTCACTGACCTCCACTAGGTCACATAATTCACATAAAGTCTGGGTGAATCATCTTAAAACTGTAACCTGTGAAATTGATAAGTCGTGTCCCCTAAACATCAAGGGTACAACAGTGAATAGGAATATGGTGAGTACAATAAAACACTGTGTTCAAAAGGAGAATAACAGAACAACAGCCAGGAGCTGGCAAGATTGTGTGCATGCTGTGTGTGGCTTCTGTGTGACCTGGGAAGGCATTTAACCTCTCTGGGCAGGTATTTTTGCATCAGTGAAATGGATGCTTGCTCTGTCCACCTCTCAGGGTTGTTGATAGAAGAAAAGGTCAATGTAATACATCTTACAGACAAAAATGGAGAGACATAAAATAGAGATTAGACCTGGGAAAGCATCCTCTGCCTAACCCAAAACATAAGCTGAACTTGATCGTCCGTAATTGTGTTTCAAGGAAACTCTTCCTGCATTTATGTCAAAGTAATATTGCACAACAACAGCAAGCACGACGAAGACAGAAAAATCCCTGGGGATATACATTTCTTTTCGCTCATGATGGCACAGGTCTGTGAGAGTTTTTCTGGGCCAGCTTAGGGTAATTCCGGCTGGCTAGAGTAATGTCTTCTGTCAGCTGGCAGGTCAGGTGAGGGCTGGCATGTCTAGGGCAGCCTGACGTGAGATAACTGCCCCCGTCCCCCAGTGTGCTCCACTCCTGTAGCAGGCTAGTCTGGCCTACTGTCAGTTATCTGTCCAAGAGCAGGTCTCCTGGAGCATTGGAATTTTGTCTCATGGGAAGCTCACCTATCACTTCTGCTACATTGAATTATCCCAAGCAAATCATAGAACTGAGTGCATGTTCAAGAAATACGAAAACTGACTTCACTTCTTTTTTCTTTTCTTTAATTTTTTTTTTTCTGACTACACTTCTTAATGGCTTGGATCTATTGTATACTGTCTGCTACAGTCTTTCTTTTTGGTCACCTGTAAATAGGATGAGAAAAGTTGCTAAAATTCGTCAGGAGTGTGCTGAGATGGAAGAACCTCCTTCTCTACTCAACCACACACAACATCCCAGACTAAAGCCACGAGGCATAGAAAATAATGGACAAGGAGCCATTCCCAGGCAGCCAAACTGGGGTCCAATCAAGGAGCTCTCATCTCCAGAGGGGGAAACCTAGAAATATTTGCTTAGGAGGATTTTAGAATCACTACAGATTGGTGATGTTTAATTTTTTTTAGAAATCATTTCATCTCATCTTTTCTCCCACGTCCCTCCCCTTCTGTCTTCCCTGCTTGAATCAAATGAGGAGTCACAGCTCTGATAACAGATCTCCTACCTGAGAGTCAGAAGATGGGACTCCAATCCTTGGTCTTTCCACCAGTGGCTTCTTATGCAAATTAAGTGTTCTTAGAATCATCCACCAACTCTATTATCCACTGACCTCACAAGGTTGAGTGGTAATAAAAACAAAAGGCTCATTTTAACTCTGATTAGGCCATGCATACAAGTTGCAGAAAGATTTCAAGTAAACACAAGATAGAGTAAAGGGTCTCTGTAACATGTCATTGTGAGGATTTCAATATTTGGTAGGCAGATAAACTAGATGCAAGCTTCAGGTTTTAATGGGTCTGATACACTAAAAAAATTTTTTTTAAATAAATGCATCCATCACCATATCAGGACAGTCTAGTTTCTGCCTACAAGGGAAATTCAGTTACTATTCAAATCCATCTTAGTTTGTCACTCTGTTATTGTACCTCTCCCTGTTAGTCTTTTGAAATGTCGCTTCAGTTTTACAGATACTCTTGGCCATTTCTTCCCATCCACTCTTTGTGACTGCATGCCCTTTATGTAAAATACCCTAAATATAGGGACTAAATATAGGGACTTTCTCAGGGACTGACTGCACTGCCCTCCTTTCAGGACCCTGAGGTTTTTCAGCTGTTACCCATGGCTACAGCTTTTACACCTCATGCTGGTCACTGCCAAGTCTTCAGTCCTGCCCGTCCCAGTCGTTACTGCTGCATCTGCTCTCCCTCCTTTTAGGAACCCTGGGTGCAGCCATGGGTGAGTTCTTGGCCCAAGTGTCACATGTCACTTCTGGGATGCACATTTAATTGCCAAGAAAGACACACTAGGTCTTTTTTTTCCCCTCTAGCTTAGTAGTCAGCCACTTTTGAAGCAGGAGCTACTCTCCCAGCTTGACTCTATAAATGACTAAAATGAACAAAAAACTCTGCTGACCTGTGAAAGATGATGGCATGAGGACAAAATTATCTGTTACTTTAGGACACAGAGATTTTTATTTTCACATCGTAAGCTAGCTCCTTTGGACTAAGGTATGGACAGCTGTTACAAAGCAAACAAGAGACCTTATGGTGATCACCGTCGATTTCCTGTTGTCTTGTTGTGAGGTCGTGTGTTGCTTGCATTGTTCTGTTCTGATTTGCTTTGTTCCGTTTTGTTCTGTTTTGTATCATTTTATTCTCTTTAAAATAAAAAAATCTCTCTTGGGAAGATCTTTCATCTCCTATCGTTTTCATGGGATATCAAATATGCATCTGTAGCACTTAATCCTAAACCACCACCATCAGCCCAGAGTATCTCCACTCCTCAAGGAAGCATCGCCGTTACCACCACTCACCAAATCAGCCAAAAACAAACATCTCCCTCATTCAATCGGGTACTGCGCTTGTCTCCATCTCCTTAGACAACCGTTGCTGCTCGAGTTCAAAGCTCTCACACTCTGGATGATAAGTCTATCCATCTCCTAGTGAGCTCTCAGGTTTGCATCCAGCTCATTGTCCCAAATAGCAAGTACACTTTCTAAAAAGCAAATCTGATCATATAACCACTCTGCTCATTCATCCTTAACGTCTCCTCATGGCCTTCAAATTCAGTTCAACTTTTCTAACATGGTCTAAAAGAGTCTCCACAGTTCCAGGAACACTCAAGGGACAAGGAAGGGAAGCCAGAGGAAAGAGGGCTGCTGGAAGAGAGTAGGAACGGGAAAGCGTAACTTCCTATGGGAGCTGCATGCAGCTAGGACTGAAATCAGCAAAGGCCCAATGGGAGTGGTGGGAGAGAGACTGGGGACGTCTTATTTGTTCATACTTTCTTTTTCCTTCCAATCTTTGCCCCCTCATAGTCAACATCTACTGATTTTTCAAATACTTCTCTTGGGTCTCTGCCTCTCTGAAGACTTTCTTGCTCACTATAACAATTTATGAAGCTCATTTTCCAGGATTCCCCGTCCTCACTGAGTGGGAGCCTACTGAGGGCAGAACAACCCAACCATATGCTCACAGCCGGCACAGTGGTTGTCACATAGCGGGTTCCTGGTGGGTGACCAAGGAATGAATGGATAGATGAGCAGAGGAGCGGGTAAATACTTATCCCTACCACCTCCTGTATGCTCCATTCCTTATTCACCATCGGTTGTTTCAAGTCCCGGCTTCCTAGAACGGCAAGCAACATGGGACACATTGCTTTTTGGTCCTCCATTGCTACATTATTCAGCCCCCTATGCCAATCTCTGCCCATAGTCTTGTCAGCAGCAGCTGCTTGTTACTGCTACACTGCCAACTCAGCAACTCTCTCCACACATCCCTGGAGGAAAACATTCACCTTATCACCAAAGACAGAGAAAATTCCCATCTGTTAAAGCTCAGAGCCGGAAGCCTCATAATTGTATTAACACATAGGCTGCATATCAGATTTCCTTCTATTAGGGAGCACTTAGGGAGATTCTACTCGCCTTTTATTATTGTTTTCTTTCCAGCAAGTAACCGTATTTCATCTCCACGGAGACACAATGAAAGAAATTTCCAAGCAAATTTGTTGTCTAATGACGACAGGGAAGGTGCTTAGAGCCATAAATGTTTTCCTGAAAATGTTAGAGGAGCCCAGTTCTGCACACTTTTCCGAGTGAGCATGTGGTGAATGCACAAGTCTTGTCCTGGGTCAGTACTCCTGAAAAAGGTGATAATGGTGTTGGAGGGAGACATGTGATAAGCATCACCCCAGTACAAAAGATAGCGGCTTTGAAAACTGACTGGATGGTTTCCAAAGACACACAGCAAGTACAAGGGTGAAATTGCATGACAGTCCTTTAAACACGAGCCTGTGGGACTTTTCAGTGTCTCGGGAAATTGCTAAACTGGGAAAACATGTTTGCATTTATTATTAAACTCCCTCTGACTCCTTGTATGATCACTGCTGGATCTATTTCTACATTTGCAATAAAGAGAAAACTCTGGTCCCAGACCTATCCTGTTCTCTCAAGGAAGAGGAAAAAGAGTAGATTTTGTGAAATTATTTGAACTTTAAGAAATAAAAAACATGTTCTTTTAGTCAGTATGCACCAGTTGGCACCTAATTTATGTCAGGGGTGTGTATAGACAGACGTCACTCAGCTGATCCTTCCCCTGGGGCACTAAGTGTGGTAGGGGTGACCACTATAGCACAAGAACTTACTCAAGTGTTTAATGCTGGATTAAGTGTTCTGCAGGAAGAGTGTAGTGTACTGTGAGAGGTATGGAACTAGAATTTAAGGCTCAGGGAAGTAGAAAATGAGGAGGGGGACTTTCAAGGCAAGGGGCCAGCATGTGTGAAGGACCTGGGGTAGCACACTGAAAGCCACAGAAAGCAAGCTAGTGAGACAAAGTGAACACACGTAACACCAGAATGGCAGGTGGCTCCACTGTGTGGACCTCAGATGCCACACCAGGAAGGTTCAGCTTCTAACATAGACACACTGAAGCATTTTAAGCCAGGATGTGATACATCCACTTAGAATGGATTGGGAAGGGTTCACAGTGAAAGAGCAAGGACAGTAACTGCAACAGGTGAAAGGTGACAGTGGTCTAGACCAGGGGTGGGCAAGCCAGATCCAACCTGCCACTTAGCTTCGTAAATAAAGCTCTATGGAGATTCAGGCTCGTCCATTCATTTATGTCATCCACAGCTGCTTTGCCCTACATGGGGAGCAGCTGTTACAGAGACTTTATGTGCCCCAGCATCTGAAATGTTTGCTGTTTCCCTTTACAGAAAAAGCTTGTCGATCTCTGATTTAGAAAGAGAGGTTACTGATGTTGCCACAAAGAAATGTACTAACTTAAAGTGTACACTAACAACTGAGTGTAAGGTCACCAGCCTGAACTCCCCACTGTTCTGCAGCCTCACAAGGTGGCTGGCAGAGACTTACCTGAACATCAGAGGGGGTCACTGTGATTGCAACAGAGGTGCCTAGGAGTTTGCTTGCCTTCCACCTACTTGCTTAAATCTCACTGGACTGATTTCACAGTATTTAAAATCAGTGGGGAATAACATTGATAAATGGTCCATGCATTTTCCTACAATTGCAAACATTTAGTTTTTAGAAATTTTTGGATGCAGATGGTGACTGCAGGTTTATCTCTGGTACTCGGTAAGGTGCTGATTAAAATGTAACACGTGTTTGTCAGTTTGGTCACAGGCCCTGAAGGAAAGAGTGGGGTGTTGTCACCTACGCTGCACCCACAGTAGCTACATTTGAACGCACTGCCAGAGCTCAGGAGCTCTGTGACAGGCCAGCCCATCTCATGTTCTCATTTACTGATGGGAAAGTGGAGGACCGGAATATCTCTGGGTCACTGTGCCAGGCACAGTGTTCACTGAGTGCCCAACCACAAAGTTGGCGATGGAGCCAGGCTGGCGCCTGGATTGGCGCATGGTCGTTTCCCCAAGAAACCAGGGTGTGTTAGTTAGTACTCAGAAGGTGCTCAGCACTACCCCAGCACATGGAGAGCTCTCAGAAGTGTGCACGCTGTTGATTTCTCACATTTCATAGGAGAAATGTCTGTTATTCAAAAATTGGTGTGTGTCCAGAACTTTATGAGTATTATTCAGTCCTTGTACGGTGCCTGAAAGGTGAGCCCTGCAGCCCGTATCGCAGAGGACAATGTGGAGCCCTAGCTCAGACTCCTGGCATTAGCTGTCATGATCTAAGTCTGTGCAACTCTGAAGTTTGCTCTCACACCCTGCTGTTCTGACTGCATCGCTCACTCTCTGTGTGTTCTGGAGACGGTGAGGCCTTTTGGACAGTGCTAGGTCATGAGGACCAAAATAAAGTGTGGAGCAAAGCCTCAAGTGCCTACCATCTCCCATCCCTGTGACTTCACAGGAGAGCTAAAGCTGATCACCTGCTGGTTTTTCAACTTCCTGAATAAAGCCAGCTTCCTTGATCGAATGTCACAACTCCCACCACCAGGAAGAAAGGGCCTGGGCAACATACGAAGTCGTGATCCCAACCACTTCTCAGTTAATAGGGTCCTAATTGGATTAAAACTTTTAAATTTACATGGAAATGGCTCCAGCACATTTAGACACCATACAAGTGGGCTTAATAAGTCTGGCACTTGTTAAAAGGTTTCCATTTGCTGTGGTTTGGTTAGTGTGTTCCCTCTGAAATTCGTGTTGAAATTTAAATGCCATTGTGTGATATTAAGAAATGGGACCAGGTGGGAAGCCTCAGAGGTGATTAGGACTTTGCCTTCCTAGAAAGATTAATTCATCACTGTAATTAATGGATTAATAGAATATCTCATGTTGGGTTTATAGCAAAAGTCAGCTTGCTTAAGTATCTTTCATCATTGTTATCTCTCATCATGTGATGTCCTATCATCAGCCTGGTGAGTCTGGCAGCAAGAAGAAGGTCATTGTCAGCTGCAGCCTCTTGATCTTAGACCAGAGCCATAAACCAAAATAAACCTGTATTTTTATAGCTAATGCAGCCTGTAGTATTGCACCATTGCTGATAGAAAACACACTAAGATATATCTTACCTAGGCAGGATAGGACCACAACGTTGATGTAAACCTGTTCTGAGCCACTGAATTTTCCTGTACTTTAAAAAACAGCCACCCTAGAGTCACTGTACTTCTTAGAAGCCTTCACCATTTTTAGATTTCTTTGGAGGAAAAACAGGCTAATAATTATACAAATACACCAGAAATAGCTAAAGAAAAGACATAGAATATTTTACATATTTTCTGCTAATAAAAGCCAAGAAAATTAAATTTTACTCTCTGGTTACACCCATCCCCAAAATAAGTGCTTACAGAGGAAATAGCTAGGACCTACACATCTTGTGATTAACCTAATTCTAGCTTCTTTGTGTTGCCATCATTATTTGATATTCCATCCCTAAGTAATGCCTAGAGCCCCACTCCAATGATGATATGAAATTAGAGGTAAAGAATGTGTGACTCCTAAGGGAAGGACAGAGGAGGTTGTAACTCAATTTATTTCTTTATTTTTAAAATAGTTGTTGTTTGGGTAAAATTGCAGCAGTCAATAGAGCCTTCCTGTAGGGCTCTTTCGTCTCTGGGTGGCCTTTAGTTTCATTTACATATTGGAAATTCAGCGCTTTCCCCTGCTCTAATCAAACATGCCAAAAAAAAAAAAAAAAGAGAGAGAGAGAGAAGGAAAGAAACAGAAAAGCTGGTTCTCTATAATAAGGGAGTTTTAGACATGAGATGGGTAGAATGTTGCCAAAAACAAAAGGAAACTGTAAGAACATCCTTACGAGGGCTTGTCACCCCTTTCCCAGGTCCAATGCCTCAGCTTTGTTAGGGATTCAGAGGCAAGTCAGAGCTAGAACTCAGAAAATCCAGGCTCTGTGTTTACTTTGCACTAGAGAGCCATGAATCTTCAACATATCTCAAATAATTTTTTCCTCACATCTTGAATATTGTTTTAATTCACTATTTCCTCATCTTTAAAATGAGGGTACTGATGTGCAACCCCTCAAACAACACTCTCCTGACCTTTTTTCTCTATGCTTTCCTCTGGTGAGCATGTCTTTCTCCTACTCTTCACAGTTCAGCCTCTCTCTTTTCACTTCCCAGCTCAGATGTTGCCTTGATGGGTGCTGGGAGCCCTGAATTCTGTTTATATTCTGACCACTCCATAGGTGCTCTACCAACTTCTCTTAGGATACTACTGTGAAACTCTTCAAGAAGAGTTCCAATTTTTTTCAGCATCAGGTGAAGATGTATTTCTTTATGAGAAGCAAATGGCACACACAAATTGTCTGTTGCCTCTTCGTAGAACAAAGAAAGAAGGGCCCCATCTGCACTGAAGGAAAGAACAATTAATGTATGATCAATTCCTGTGGAATAGGTCATGGTGTGAAACCCTAATTTTTATTTCTTTCTACATGTTCTATATGTTGTCCTGTGTCCTAGCAAAGCAAAACTTTACTTCAGTGGATGCCATCCAGAACCCTCAATTCTGCCATTGGAGCCAAAATGTTCCCCCACCTCTGTGTTGAAGAGTTACCACGTGTCCTTGCAGACACTTGATTGCACCAGAGTTGTTCACACCGTTGAAGAGAGCTGTCAGTGCACAGCTGCTGTGCATCTCTTGGTATTATATTTGTTGGGTAGTCAAATAGAAGAAGAGTTGCTCTAATGTTCTTCGTTTCTTAGAGATCAAAAGGTTAACAATGCAGTCTAAGAAAAAGTCCCTAAATTTTAACCCTAGAAAACACTTAAACATTATTTTGAGATTATCTGCTTTTGCTATTACCCTTAAAGTTTTCCAAAAGCAGGAACTTGCTTTATTTTTCCATGTGTCACAACTCCTAATGGGATTTCATACACACCAGATGCACAGGAAATGTTTGCAGGGTGGACATGTAGTACCTTGGACAGCAACTGGCTAGTTCAGTGATGTTGGGGAGCTAGCACTTCTCCACTGGAGTTCTGTTATCTGTTTCATAAAATGAGAAAATTGGAGTAGATGATTTTAAGATCCCTTGGAGTTCTAAAGCTCTCAGGTTATTATATTTCCTTTTTTTATTTTTATTTTTTAACTCCAGGGAAGCTATGTAGTTCTGAACAATTTCCCAAGAAGTGAATGACTAGCATGAGAAATCTGCTGGCTCTACCTTTAGTGGAGAAGAGTTCCAAAGCACTCTGAAACAGTTCTTGTTTTGAGGATGTTTTTATCTACAGTTTTGCTTTATTCCAGTCCCAGAGAACTGTCTTTTAGTCATACTTGAATGGAAAATGGCTTCTGTAGGTTCAAAGACAATGGAACAGAAGTTGAGATTCCACTTACTGCATCAGCCCCAGTTAGTCAGAATTTAGAATATATAATCAACCAACATAACCCAGATAATCATCCAATATAACTCCTCATTTTCTCCTCCACTCTGAATTAGGAGATAATACTGAGGAAATTTCATGTACAACAGGATAAATGTGACCTCATTCTCCAGGCCTGAAGGAATCTCTCACCCTGCTTCAGGATATCATCTGCTGGAAACCCCTTCCAGGAAAATGTTTCAGGAAATTAATTCCTTAAGGGAAACTTCACTTCAATTACAGCCCAGGTCAATGGGCTGAGCTCACTGGAGGAGAAAAAGACCTGGATAAGAAGTTAGACACATTTCTGCAAGAACATATGGAGTACCCCACTCTCTGCATGGGTCCTTCGATATGTGGTGCAGGCTCATACTTCCAAGAGGATGAGAAACTGCAATTAGATACTGATCATCCTTGGGTGCCTCTTTACACTATTTATTCCTCCTGGATTCTATGCAAGATGCAATATTTAGTTCAGAAAGCAGGTTTTAATTAATGAGGCACAGTCTTCCCCTGAGGGTGTGGATGAGTTAAATATCCTGTAAATTCTCTTCCAATTTTCACTCCAGACCAGCTCCAAATTTGCTAATCTCTAGACTGCCTGTATGTGTGTGGCACAGCAACTTTTTAAAACAAGGATGCTCTGATAATGTGATTAGACATGTTTAATTGAATATTTACAGAGTTCTCAATTTCAAATGACATTGGAAGTCAAGCGGATAGTGTGTGAATGAAAGAGTAAGGCAAAA
>RJWT010014754.1:0-20896 GCA_004365215.1 Cuniculus paca | reverse complement strand
GTAGATTTGTTCAAAGTGTTATGGTTTGTGTTTGGATGTACCCCCAAAGCCTCATGTGGTCATAGGTGGAGCTTTTTCAGAAGTGGTTGGATTTAAGGGCATGATTAATTCATGATGTAATGCTGGGGTAAAAGGTGTGTGATTGTTAAACTAATCCACTGACTGGTTTGGCACCACCATAATTCACATAGCCTAGACAGAGTATAAAAGGGGCAGAAAGATGCTGATAAGGTCCCTTGTTGCTTTTGCCATCTTCTGCTTGCCATAAACCATTCTCTGTTGTAAAGCCGCTAGAGCTAGACAGTAAAGCCGTTGGAGCTAGACAGTTATGGACTGAAACCTCTACAAACTGTGAACCAAAAAAACTTTTCCTATTTGACTCAGGATGTCAGGTATTTTGTATCATCAGTGAGAAAAGTAATCAAGACACAAAGTTTAACAAGTCTGTCTTTCTTTGATAGCTGGTCATTTCAATAAATAAATAAAGAGTAATTAATAGTGTTGGGTCAGAAACCCATGCTGGTCATTATATAGACAAAGTGTTCATAAAATTTACAGTTCATAATAATTTAAGCAAAGTATGAAGGACTCAATACATAAAATAATAAACATGAAACTGATATTGAATGTTCTATTTTCTTTTTCTTTCCTTCACTTTTTTCTATTTTTTCTCTCTTTTTTCCTGTCTTCATTCCTTATTTCTTTTTTCTGCTGGGGATTAAAACCAGGGCTCCTTCAGTGAAGCCATAATGTGAACATCTCCAACCCTCCTTTTAAATCTCACCTAACTTTATTTTTTTAATCTCACTTAACTTTTAAAACTCACTAATCCCAGGTTGAGATTTAAAAAAACAAAAACAAAAACAAAAACAACTTGCAATCTACTCATCTCAGGCTCCCGGAGTCCTGGGGTTACCAGCATGTGCAACCACACTTAGTTTATATATTCTATTTTCTAATTTTCCTTATTTTTAAAATTTAATGTTATACTGATTTATCATTATTCTTTTTTCAGTTCTCATAAAAATTTTTGCCATTTATTAAAGCAAAAATTATCCTAACACACATATAGTAGGAAAAACAGTACAGAAATATTTACTTAAGTCCAACCCATAGTCACAACAGTATATTAAGCTGTGTTAAAAATCATAGAAGCAAGATTAAAGCCAGTAGATTTTAAGCCATCTGAGAGAGCTAATTAAAAGTACCTCAGTGTCAGCTGTGACATTTGAGTTGTTTACAAGTTACTCTAGATACAGTACCATTAAAAAGAAAGTATCCTTCCATAACATCTGTTGATTTTAGGATAGAATTAAAGAGTGTTGAACTTCAAGAACATTTTAGAATATATCTCCCATGCTTATAGTATTTGAGAACTGAATAATCTCTTTTATGAAAGACAGAATTGTTGACAAACTTCTCAGTAATTTACACTTTTCAAGCCCCATGTAGAGAGCTTCCAAGAGGTATATTGCACATCAACCGGTCAAAAAATAAGCAAATGCTGAGAATATTCCTCCCACATTATATGGACATAAATCTGCAGATATAACTGACTCCACAGAGTCCCACTATTGTTGTTTCTCTTCTTTGGTTTTAAAAGAAGAGTTGACAAAAAAGGACTATATTTGGAATATTTATTTTCATGAAATTTTGATCTGGCACTTTATTGCTTGATTTTTGAAAAAGTTTTGGCTCTTGGATCAAAGTATAGTATCAAGAGCAAATTCGCTCTCTCTCTCTCATTTTCACTGTTTTTCCAGCTTCTTTATCAAATTAAACCTCCTATTTCCATGAAAGTGATAAGCTCAAGGGGTCATTGTTATGTTAGTACCATATTTATGATAGAAATCAGAACCTCTTCTACTAAAACTGTGTAGAAAACTACTTTACAATTCTCATTAAAGAAATCACAACGCTGAAATAAGTGATAATTATGAACAAAAAGTTTTAAATATCCAGTGTATATAAGAAATATGTATTATAGTGTATGCTATGGTTAAACAATTTGTGTCTCACTAAAATTCATGTGTTGAAAGTCTGTCTTAAATCACTTTCTTATCACAGAGGCACAATATCCAACACCTGATCTTAAAGGAGAAGACGTTTACTTTTGTACCCCTGATCTTAGAGAATGCAGTCCTTACTTGGCTGGCTCCAAGGTATGAAAGACATGGTTGGTAGAAGTTTCTTGCAGAAACTTCCCATCATGGTGGCCAGGAATCAGAGTGAATAGAGGAGCCAGGGAAGAGATGATCCCTTCTGGGTTATGGTTTTGGTGACATGCCTCTAAGGAGACACCACCTCCTAATAGGAAGTCAAACATGAACTCATCCATAGATGAATCCACTAAGTGGTATACCACTATTATGATCCAATCATCTTCCAAAATAATGCGGTTTTTGGGAGACGTCCCAGACCTAAACCATAATAAACTCTATACCACAAGATGGTAGTATTAGGGTGTGGAGGATTTTGGGGGAAGAAGTTAGATCACAGAATCTCATGATTTCTATTAATACTCTAGTAAAGATGCTCAGAACTGCGTGTGGAAATGCACACCTGTAATTTCAACACTGCAGGAGCCTGGAGCAAATAGAAAGTTTAAACCCATCCTGGGCATCTTAGCAAGACCATGCCTTAAAATAAAAATAAATACATAAACACATACAAACATACATACATAAATGGGCTGGGATTATACTGAATGTGAAGGCCCTGGGTTCAATCCCCCATAGTGCGCGCACGCGCGCGCACACACACACACACACACACACACGCATGCACAGACAAGGATAACTGTTTTACAACTTATACCACATAAGGACATAGTGACAACAGGCTGACTGGAAATGTAGAAACAAGCTCTCACCATTTACTGAATTTGCCCATACCTTATAATTGAATTTCGTAGCTTCCACAATGATGATAAACTTTTCTTTTATATAAGTTTCTGATTTTATGGAATTTTGTTATAAAAGTCCAAAAACACTAAGACAATAGATAACAATGTTTCTGTTGGGCATTTCCTACTAACTTCTAACTGTCTGTACTTATCATAACAGATACTGAAATTTAGTATTATGAAGTGACAGACTCTAAAATTGAAGTTGCCTAGGTAAAAGTAGTTTGACAGACGATAAAAAAATCAAAATGATCAAAAGTAACAACGTTGTAGTTCTTGTTATATTTCGTCAAACATAAAAATAAAATGTGATCTGTTGGAATTTTTAATTAATGCATTTCATATTACTGTGCATTATGGCATTAACTCTAGGAAATTTAGCATTTTAGAGTAGGTTGTTAGCTTTTCTTTTTTTTTCTGTAGAATCATTAATATTTATAATAAAGATAGATACAGGTTGAATAAGCTTATCTAAAATAAAAGTCAAACTTTTTGCCTTTGGCCGGCCTTTAAGGATGTTTGAGAGTGCAATAAACTGAAGTCTTGTAAGGAAGAAAAAGCTACAAAATTTAACAAAAAAGCTTGTTAGTATAAGCAAAGTAGGAGAAACCAGAAACAAAACTGACAATAAAATTGAGATATGAAAAAAACAGATTTCCCCCAGGTCCTTTCCATGAATCTCCTGTTACATCCTGTCAGGAAGACACGGGAGACAATTATTTTTATTGTGAAAGTGCAGATAGCCAAGACTGGCAGATTAACAATGCTTCCCCATTCCAAACCATTGTCTCAAATTTTCCAAAGCAGATACCTCAATGAAGTCATTAAATTGAAGTCTAGTGAAGTGACATGAAACTTAGCACTGTTGCTAGGAAACAGATCCTCCAAGTTCCAGCTAGAGAATCAGGAAGCATGACTCTATAGAGTATCTTCCTTTAAGGGAGTTGCTTACTGGGGTCTGAGGTTAAGAGATAGTGAATATTCCTTCACTTAACAATTGCAACACCCTTCACAACTGTTTCTTTCTACACATATGGCACACACACTACGTAAGAGGAATTAAGATTATAAAGAGAATTAGCATCCTAAATATGCATCTTTTCAAATTCCCTTATCAGATATGAATATAAGCAATATTAAAAAGGAATTTCTCTCACAGACCAGAATCAAGAGGCATAGGCACTGAGGCGAGAGTAACGGGCAAAAATATTCTTCCAGAAAAATATCCAAAACTCATTGTACTATCTCACATTGTTTTCAGGAACAGAGTATGAGCAATGAAAGAATGACAAGTATTCTATGTTTTCCACTAATTCCTTTTCCCAGTAAGTTTTTAAAAAATGTTATAATTTTTATCTTCATTTCCTATTGTGTTAATTGAAGGTAACTGTCATTTGTCCAAAGGTTTTCTGATCACATGGAAACACATCTCATATTTACTTGAAAAGACCACACTTCTAGGGAGTGGTGGGGCATACCTATAATCCTAGCACTCAGGAGGCTGAGGCAGGAGGATCACTGCAAGTTCCAGGTCAGCCTGAGCTACACAGTGAGTTCAAGGCTAGCCTGAACTGTGTAGTGAAACCCTGTCTCAAAAGGACAAAAAAATAAAAAAGAAAAGAAAAGAAAAGAATGAACCACACTTTGGTGAGAGAAGAAGGTGGATGTATTGACCAGACGATATGTTATAGAGAGAATGAGGGGTATTTACATTGATAATGATACATGCATTTAGAAAACAGAAGTAGCAGGATACATGACAGGTGCATTTTGTAATCATAAGTAATAGGAAATATCCATAAATATATGTACATATATGTGGATAATTTTAAATCATAACTTTTCCACAAATATTTTTAAAATGTCAAAATATGTTGATTAATAAGGACATATTCAACAAAGAGAGATGATCTATGATTCTTTTTTTTCCATGATTCTTTCTTACCTAATTTTATTTATGTGATTGCTTGTTAGTGACTAAGATTGATCAAAAGGTATATACAGGTGACTAACACAGGGAGTAAAACATAAGATTGCTTAATTTGATGTAAAACAGATAACTGATTTAATGTGTCATAAATTGCAATTTTTACTTTTGCTATTCATGTCATTACTTGTTAAAAATCCACACATTAACTAGGTATTGAACCAAATATAGGACTTTTTAATCATCCAATGAGTTGAACAAAGTGTACAAACCTCAAAAATGTAGATTAGGGTCCATGTATAATGTGGAAAGAGCAAGGAACCTCATTTTGGTATCAATTTTAATGTTTGAAAATATTTATCATCATTCTGCATACCTGTTATTTTTATTTGCCAATTTTAATCAAATTACATTATTCTATATTTCTGCTAACAGTATCTTTATTTTGCTTCACAAAAAAATTATCTCTTAGCCATTTATAAGGTTTCAGCATTTGAACCAACTTAAGTTTTACTAAGGGCAAAAATCTAAGATAAAAACCATCACTTTCCTTGAGCATGAATCTAAGATTTGGGATTTGTTCAAGGTATGCAAAGCAACTAAATTAGGTTATATAGAATAGTGTTATTGTTGTTCTGTAATTAGTAGTCCTGAATTTGGAGATTTTGAGAATTTCTGCAAGTATCCAAGTCTAACATGGATTATCTCTTGCCTAAATTGGTTTGCATTATTATTACACTTCAGAATACAGATGATTGTAATACAAATGTGAAATGTCATAGATTTATACTGGATAAATAACTAAAAATTATTAGATGAAGAAGAGTGTGTCTTTTTCTTTTGTCAAATTCTTGTTCTCATCATCTTAAAATAAACATTTTTTAAAGGCCAGCATTCATTGTCATGGTTAGTGATTAATTTCCTTTAGCCTCCACTCCCAATGCCCTCATTAATGGAATGCTTGTATTTCTATTTGTTAACAGTGAACTATTTTCTCAGTGACTCTTGCAAGATATTGTCTGGATTTTTCTTTCTGTTCTAACCTGTGATCACAATGTCATCTTTGTTATTCGTTTGTTTGTTTGTTTGTTTGTTTCATAACTTTATTGACCAAGAAAAAAAAAGTCACAACATTGTTATTCATTTTTATTGTTCTTTCCTTTAAACATAGTATGCTTGGCCTCATCTTCTACAAGCATTACCACAAATTCTTCACTGGTCTGTCTTATGATGTGTTTATCATACAAGCAAATTTCACTCTGAGAACAGCCCTGTACATGTCTGTTATGACACAGTAGCATAGTCCCTCATTCACAGATGGCGTAGCTGCAACTATTCCTCTTCGGAATGCTGACTACTTTCAGCAATTGTCATATGCTTTTGTTGATTCCACATAACTCTGCTTTGCTACTGTGTAAATCCAAAACTCTATGAGGTCTCATAATGCATAGATTGCTCCTTTAATTGAGAAATTTAAGCTTTATGAAAAACGTATTTTCAGCCTGGTGTGGTGGCAAACATCTGTAATCCCAGACTTTGGGAGGTCCAAGGAGGAGGATCACTATGAGATCAAGGCTACCCTGGACTACACAGTG
Organism: Cuniculus paca; assembly: GCA_004365215.1. Classification (NCBI taxonomy): domain Eukaryota; kingdom Metazoa; phylum Chordata; class Mammalia; order Rodentia; family Cuniculidae; genus Cuniculus; species Cuniculus paca. Next base: position 14,469 of record RJWT010014754.1, on the reverse strand, counting down.
AGTTCAGGATGAGCCTAAACAGTCAGCCTAAACTTTATAGTGAAACTCTGTCCAAAAAAAAAAAGAAAATCATATGTCATTTGCTCCTCTCAGCAATGAGTAATGTGAAACGCAAAGAATTTAAGCAAACTTCTCAATATTCTTCAGTTAATAAATGACTGAGACAGCTTATTCATTCAAGTCTCTTTGGTAGGCATACTTATTTCAAAACCAAAATATGCCTGGATCACTCATTTCTCTACTTAAATTCTTCAATTGCTTCCTTTCACCAGATGAATTAAGTTTAAATTTTTAAGGAAGCTGCTTAAACTTTCCATGCTTTGCCCCTTTTACAGAGGCTGTCTCCTTTTGCTATTTCACTCCACACACTTCTTACAAACTGTTTCACACAATATATCACTTCACAGTTCTATTATTTTATTCATACAGCTTCCTTTGAAGGAAATGTTGGCACCACATTTTTCTTTAACCTTTACAGTTCTTTTTCTTCAACTCTCAGCTCATAGTTGCACTTGCTATTTTCTAAGAATACCTGAGTGGTTTAAGTGTTCCTCTTTTTTTCTCTATAGCCCTTTGTGACTGTGTATCATTTTATGTATACTGTATTACATAGAAAGCAGTGATATTTTATTCTCTCTCCAGGAAGTACACTGCATGATAGGAAACACCTGTATTTTTGTTATTTCAGAATTATTATTTCACTATGCCTGCTATGTAATTGGTGTGAAACAAGAAACATAGTAAATTAAATTCTTCAATAAAACTTGAGACAAGCGATGCAAGACTGGACTTATTCAGGCAAAAAAGGACAGAACTACATTTAATGTGAATAAATGCATATGTTGATCAAATGTGGGGGAGTTTTGTTGCAAGGAGTTACTATTTTCAAAATTTTAGGGATATCATTAATTACAAACTAGCACAATACCCATAATGACAACTTTTACTATACATGCTGCTCTCATAAATGTATGGAATAGCATATTTCCTACAAGAATTATAGGACAGAGATGCAATGAACACCCCAATTTTTAAATGACGAGATTGATGAACAGAATCCTAAGCAAATTTAATCTTAAGCAAATTGCCAAATGACAAGCATTTAATAAATGAGGAAATGAAGATCAAAGTTTTCAGTCTGACTCCATATTCCCTGAACATAAAGTAACACTGCAGCTTTAGTGTCCTGGTTTACACATGAGATTCAAGTTATTAAAAACTCACAGCATCAAGAAAATAACTTAAAAAAGAAATATACTATGAATACTCCCAGAGATCAAAGCAAAATGAAAGTGAACAGTTCCATAAACTCTCAATTGTGTGTTCAAGAGATTGTTGCAAATTAGGACTGGATGCTTTCATTGAGTAATGGCTGCTGTTATGAAAATATAACCACAAGAGGATACTTTTGTCATGCAATGGACTTCATAAAGAGTGGAATTCATTTTAAAAGCTGATGGTTACTGAAGAGATTTTAGGTGAGTGTAATTCACATGCACTATTTGGTTGCATGTCAGATGAACTTTCTTATTAGAATGAGTGAATTTCTATTTTCTAAATCTTGACAGGGGGCAAAACCTCTTATTGCTAAGAATAAAATACCTGGAAGCTGAGGTGTGACCTGAAGACTTTGACTTGAACAATCCAATACAGACGGTTAACTTTTCACATGTGGAAAAGTAATAGATACGACACAGAGTGCTTGCAAGAGACACAGTGACATCCAAGTTTCAGCAGCAGCAACTCACTGGTTTGGTTCTATAGCATGACCAGAATTTTGATTCAGCCTTCGTAGTCTCTTTCCTCATACCCACACTTTCCATGTTTTTGTCTATGCTGCCTAGATATCTTGTAAAACATTTTTATTATTTCTTTCTTAGAAAGTCATTCTTAATTCAGTACCATGGCTAGTCAGTAAGAACTCTAGCAGACATACACTGAAACACAGATTGTTCAGGAAATTGAGAAATCAAAAGTCGATTTAATTGCATAAGGATAAAGAAACATAAAATATCTAGCCAATATTATAAATTAAAATTGTGATAGGAGATGATCTGCAAAGTATAAAATTAAGCTTAACCAGTGACAGCACATGAGTAAAGATTTTGGAGAATTAAGTTTTCCCTTGGATAAGAGTATGAAAAAAACATATGTAAGGGACTAATGACTTCTAATGACATCAGAGAACTTAAAGAAAGAGAAAATAAACTCAAATTTCTAACTGTACACTTCAGGGCATGGGCTGAAGCTCAGGATTTTTTTGACTGTACTCAAATATTTGGCAGAGGTAACTGAGTTGCAAAACAAAACAAACCTTCAAAATACAAGTAAGGGTTTCTATATCCCTTTGTAAGGGAGAAACAAGAATAACAACAATTACGATTTAGGTAGTTTGCAATAATTATAACTCATCGGGAAACAGCAATATCAGAGCAAAAAGTAGAACCTAAAATGACATAGAGCACAAAAATCATTTGGTGTGGACAGAAGCTACCATTGCTAGGTCTGCAATCAGAAAGAGAAATATTGCTATTAGAAATCTAGAGGCTTGCAAGGGGAGTAGGCTACTCCGTGAGAAGTAACTGGAACTTTGTTAGGGCTGCACCTCAGGAGCAGAAGACCATCCCCTTGAAGCTGAGACTCCAACTCCAATCACACAGGCTGATTTTTGAGGGTCAAAACAATAAGAAATGGAAAAAAAATTCAGTTGCTTGATGAAAAACTATTAAGGTAGTACTCACACACAATGAAGGAACAAATCTTTTCTACTGTAACTTTTGTCTTACCTCTCATTAAAACCCTCTGTTGATACAGATGAAATCTGTAAAAGTCAGTTGCAAAACAAAAAATAATTCAGCGTATGTTTTACTACAAAGCAGACTACCCAGAGATGTATATGGAACCATGAGACAACTTAATATCCCACACATAGGATGATGCATATAAGTTGTATTTGCTAGTTTTTCAATGCACAACTTTATTGGCCAGTAAAACAAGAAAAGAAAAGAAAAGAAAAGAAAAGAAAAGAAAAGAAAAGAAAAGAAAAGAAGAAAAGAAAAGAAAAGAAAAGAAAAGAAAAGAAAAGAAAAAGAAAAGAAAAGAAAAGAAAAGAAAAGAAAAGAAAAGAAAAGAAAAGAAAAGGAACCCAAGGAACAGAATGTAAAAAATTTGTGAAGTTAGGGAATATTTTCTTTTTGCTCTTCCTTCATTCTTGTTTTTTGTTTTGTTTTAATATGTGCTAAAACTCGCTTAACTATGCCTACTTTTAAATTCACTCACCAAGTGATCAAAAAGTGTACTATTTTTGAGTATACATAGAAAAAATTTAAAAACTCTGCATTGCCCTACAGGCTAAACAGCAGACTACCAATTTCACTTTTAATATAGGGTCTTGCTATTCTGCTCAGGCTAACTTTGAACTCACAATCTTCTGCCTTAGCTTTCCTTAGCTTTCAGGGTGCTACGATTCCAGCCATGTGCCACCAACCCCAGTTTAAGCAAGCAACTATAAAAACAAGTGACTCTTAAAGAATGTTGGATATATCTGTGGCAAAATGAGTTCTTTTATGGAAGATATGCCCTGCTGTGACTGAGAATCATAGAAGTTTTTTCTAGAAAAGTTCATGTTACTAATCTCCAAATGAAAACTAAAAAAAAATAGAAAAGGACAATAACAGATTAGACAAAATTTTAGTAAGGTTATCTGATAATCAGCACACTCATTACAGTACAATGCTAGCAGAATTACATTGCAGACTAGAAGTAGGAGTTTAAAGTACGGGTGCAACAGGATCTGAAAGGGCAAGTAAATCACATGAGCAGTTGGATCACACTAGAGAATACTCAGCTCTGCTTAACAGGTTCCTTCTCTCAACCTATACTTACCTATAAGGCATAAAAATCATTGTAGATAAAATTGAGTTCACCAAAAAATAGAATTGGAAGACCTTTAGTTCAATTCACTATATTCAGTATTTGTTCTATGCAGGAGCTTTTATGTAATTAAGTCTCTGGAGTCAGTGAATTTATGAAATAGATAAAAATGTTCTCAGAAATACTGCCAAACAAATATCAAACAAAGAGCCATAACATTTGACTTCTAATCCATTCTGGGCTTTCAAAGTTCTACTAGCCTAAATACAGCTTGCTAAATGAGTATAGCCTCCAAACTGTTTTGTTTCCTGTTTGTCTTCCATTCCCATGAACAGTGGGCTAGGGAAATCTTCCTGAGAACAGAACTGAGACATGAAGAGTAGCAACCTGATGAATTCTTACCCTACAAAATGAAAAGGAGACATTTTAATACTACTTATTTGTGGAGAATCTGCTGATAATTGTATGAAGCAATCATCTCTCTCTTATGTTAATTACCTCCAAACATGCTCAAGGTATGGTAATGATTTTGGTTGTCGCTTCACCTCCCGCCTAATAGATGACTTTGTTTTTGTATTACCATTTTTACTCAGTTGAACAAGAAAGTCATTTTCACTTGGGACACCTTGACCAAATCTCTTTTAACTAACATACTTTCCTCATAGGTAGGCTAGTAACAAGGGATGATTATTAAATGTAAAAAAGCATTTAGCATACATAGTGCCTGGTCAATGTTAAGCAGTAAGATCGAGACAGCTGTAACAAAAATGATACATATTTTTCCCAGAGTCTCAATTTCTAACACATGGATTGCTCTTTGCCGTAGCAAAGATTGTTGACATCCATCTGTCCATATCTCTGCTACTAGAACATTTCTATCCAACTTGGTGGCTCAATTAAAAGATAAATAAGAAGTGACAAGAAAAGGAATTTACCTTTACTATAGCTTATTACTAATGTCTTCTATATGCATAGGTATTAAAAGACTTCCTTCGTTTGTTGATAAATTCCATTTTAGTTGATAAATATGTCATAAATGTATCATAGTTGAGTCATATTTTTTGGTACAGTTACTTCCTTGGCACTGATTTTCAGGACTGACTCATTATTCAAAGCAAACTGCTTCTCATGGCCTTTAATCCGGTTAAAGCATCTCCTCCCTGTGTGATTTTGCAGTACAGCCTACCTCATCTCACTGGCTCAAACAGAGCCAATCCTGTAGATGCTGACCATGGTAAACCAAATGGTTGAAACCACAATCTGACTGTCTTTCTGTCTGATCCCCATTTGCTGGTTGAGAATCTCACTGTCTCCAGACGTCCCACTGGCCTTTGTGGGCACTCCTTTTTGCTATTGGACCTGTGAATAATGCAATGCTTCTGTTACGTCTTGTGCTTTGCTTTGCTTCCTCTTCACTGCTATGTTCCTGACTGCTACACGTAAACTTAACTTTGCTCTCAGTTAGAATTATCCTACAGGGTGGTTATCTTGGTAGGAATGAATTAGATATTGGTCAGAAAAGAACCACAAATACGTCTGTTCAAATAAATGAGCTTTCTGTGAGACAGAATTCTGATCATGTGTCAAACACAGGTGTTAAACCATCTAGGAGGTTAAAAACATGTCTCATAGAAGGTGCGCTTCTCTGCGATCGTCACCCATGGAGCCTCTTCTTATGGAATTTATAACCACTCCATAGAGAGAGACCTCAAGATCAAACTAGAAAAAGTGAATTTCATCAGGAGGTAAATTTTACTGATCTGTTAAATAAACTGAAAAGACTCAAAATGCAAGATATTGCAATGTTGCGATTTTAAGAGTTAAAATGTGAATGATGAAATGAATATGTATATGTAACAATATCCCAGAAAAGATGTATTCTTATCTGTTCTAAACACATACTACCAATTTTTTTAATCATTTAATGAAAACTTTCTGATTCAAGAGAGAACATAAACTCTAAAAGACGTTTAAAAATAAGCACTGCAAATAAGTTTCATTTTATCTTGTTTCTTCATGTCGTGCATTTAACAACTAAAAATCTGCATCGATGTCTGAAGATAATGCTTATCTTGCCCACACATAATCCCTATTGCAGTGGTTACTTTCCTAGTATCCTGGCATATTCTTTTCCCCACAGCCTTCATATTTATTACACTGAGGACAAAGAAAAAGTATCATGAAGTCACAAAATCTGCAGCAAGGTCACCAGTATAGATAGATCCCGGTCCTCAAAACATTAAACAGTAGGATTTTAGTAAGTCAGCTGTGAAAATGGGTATGGGGAAGAGGAGGAAACTAGAGGAAAGAGATATTTTACTGATAACACAAAAATTAGTCCATCTTATAAACCAAATCTGAGGCTCCAGATTAGGAAATGTTGCCATCTAGTGTGAACAATTTTCACATGCAGCCCTGTTCTAGAACAATTTATTAAAAATTTAGGGGCTAATGTTTGCAGAATATATGCTTGAAAAAAATCTCAATAGTATAATTCCATATTATTTTAGATCAGTTAAATATTTTACTTAATATTATGAACAAAAGACAGTGCAGAGTGAAATGACTTAATAACTTAAAAAATAATGAAAAACTGGCTCTGTAGCAGAATTTATTACTCTCAAACTCTATTTTTTCCCTTTAATGATTTAATTACAAGCACTATTATGACACTTTAGTGCTATATTCATGAAAAGTGCTTTTCAATGTAATGAGAAAGACTGTGTTTAGATTATTTGTTCTTTTAATCAGTTGGCCAACTTTTTTAATGTTTAGAAGCAACTATTTTTGGCATTTATTCTAAGTAACAGAATTCTAAAATTCTTTGTGTGACTGACATAAGAGCAGACAGTATAAATCAATATTCCTTTTTTGATGTTTTAACATTTCTCTGTGAGTAGAAAGATGCATTGAATGAATAAAATGCAATTCTATTTTCCTTACTACTTACGATTTTTAATGAACCCATATTTCCCAGTTGCTTAAATGCAAGAATTAAAAATATACTAAGTTTAGAATTGAGCTAGCCTGTTACACTTGGATTTTTTTTAAAAGAAATAAATATTCTGAAGAATAAAAAACAATGAAATGCTATAATATTGCTTTTTATGTTCTCATCATTCTTTTATGATTTCAATTATTTTGGAAGAATTTTTAATGATTCATTTTAGAAAGTTTTACTAATATTTTATATTCATTATTATTTTTGAAGTATAGTACCTCATGTGGTAAGGTCCAAATTATAGGATTCTATATTGGAAGTCAAAATCATCATATTTAAGATATCCCATAAGTTTTCTAGGCACTGCTTCTTTCTTTTTGATAAAAAAAGATACCAAATTTCAGAACAAAATGATAGGAGAATAACAATGGTTAATACATTGAGTATTGTATCTTCAAAGTAGTTTTTCAGGTTACAAGGTGCAGGCATGAAAAAATGATCAAATAATCAAACAATGAAAGGACAAACTGTTCTTTTGGAGGAACAAACAGAGAATAGTAGTCTAGTTATATATATATATATATATATATATATATATATATCTGTTCAATAGATATATATATTCAATCTTTTAGCTTTTTTCTTTTTTCTTTTCCCTATCCCAGTTGCACTTTCCTTTTGAGCAGTTTTGTTCCTTTTCACTTTTATGATATTTATATTATATTTTGGATCTTATGTATAGTTTTAGTTTTTTTACAATAGGGAAACAATATGATATTTACATATATGAGTTTGATTTATTTCACTTATAAGTATGGCCCTAAATTGCATCCATTTACCTACAAACCCCTCAAGTTTACCCTTCTGTATAGCTGAGTAGTACTCCATTGTACAAAAATGCCACATCTTTTTTATCCATTCCTCAGTTGATGGAAAAACTTTTTAATAAGAATAGATGCCAGCTGTTGATTCTTTGTTGTACTTCCCTTGAAGATTGAGTTTTGCTCATGAACTCTTTGCCTACCCTTATGTTTTCAAGATTTGTACCTATCCTGTCTTCCAGTAGATTTAGGTTTTCTGTTTTAATATTTAGATCTTTGATCCATTTTGACTGTAGTTTAGTGCATTGTGGTAGACATGGGTCTAGTTTTAGTCTTCAGCTTCTGCAAAGTCAATTTTTCCAGCTCCATTTATTAAAGAGGCTATCTTTCTTCCAGTAACCATGTTTGGCCCCTCTTTTTAAAGATAAGGCTGTTAAGTGACTTTGTAATTTTATCTGTATCTTCTAATCTGCTTCACTGATCCTCAGATTTGTTTTCTTTTTGTTGTTGTTTGTTTTTTTGGCCTGTGCCTGCTGATTTTTTTAACAGTAGCTTTGCAGTATAATTTCAAGCCTGGAATTGTGATGCCTCCTGCCTTACCTTTGTTGCCTAGGTTTGCCTTTGCCAGTCTAGGTGTATTCGTTTTCTAAATGAATTTTTGGAATGTTTTCTCTAGATATGTGTGGTATTCTAATGGTATTTTTATTGGAATTTAATTAAAAATGTATAACAGTTTTGGGAGTAAGGCCATTTTCACAATGTTGATTCTTCCTATCTAAGAGCAAGGGATGTCTTTCCATCTTCTGATATCTTCAATATCTTTTTTCAGAGCACTGTAGTTTTCAATATATGGCGCTTTTACATCTTTTGTTAGATCAATTCCTAAGTATTTCATTGTTTTGAACACTATTGTGTTATTTCCATATTCCTTTCTCAGTGAGTTTGTTCTTGTGTTACAAGAATGCTATTGAATTTTGAGTGTTGGCTTTGTATCCAGTTATGTTGCTGAATTTGCTTATTAACTCTAATAGTCTTTTAGTGGAGTTTTTGAGATTTTCTATGTAGAGTATCACGATATCTGCAAATAATGATAATTGAACTTCTTCGTTTCCTATCCTTAGTCCTTTTGTTTGTCTCATATATTTGGGTGCTCTCATATTTGATGCATATATATTTATGATTGTTATCTCTTCTCTTGAATTATTTCCCTAATGAGTTTGTAGTTGCCTTCTTTATCTCTTTTGATCATTTTTTGGTTTGAAGTTCACACTGTCTGCAAATGAAATAACTACTCCTGGTTTTCTGGGTTCCTGTTGCATGGAATATTGCTTTCCATCCTTTGACTTTCAGATTATAAATTTCTTTTTGAGTTAAATGTTTTTCTTGTATACAGCATATTGTTAGATCTCATTTCTTGATTCTTTCTGCCAATCTGATTATTTTAATTGGTGAATTGATGCCATTTACACTGATGGTTATAACTGATAATTATTGACTTATCTTTTTTATGCTATTTTCCTGTTGTTGGTTTCCTGCTTTTTCCCTTAGTTTAATTGCTTGCCTTGCCTTGTGGTTTGTTTCTGTTGTTCTTGGATTAGTGATCATTTTTATTTCTATCTAGGACATTTGTCAGTACTCTTTCTACAGTTGGTTTGGTGGACATGAATTTCTTCTGCTGTTCTTTGTTATGAAAGTATCTTTTTTCTCCATTAATTTTGAAATACACTTTTTCAGGGTACATAATTCTGGGTTTGAAGTTGTTTTCTTTCAGGACTTGAAATACTTCACACTCTTTTTGACTTGAGGATTTCTATTGAGAAGTTAGCTGAGATACTAATGGCCTTTCCTTGAAAGGTGATCTGTTTGTTTTCTTTAACTGCTTTTAATATTCCTTTTTTGTGATGAATTTTTGGAATCTTGATTATTATAGTATTATATGATTATTATATGTGTAGATTTATTTTTGTTATGGTTGTTTGGAGTTCTATATGTCTCACTTATCTTTATATCAGATTCTGCTCTCTTGCTTGGAAAATTTTCTGCTATTACTTCTGCAAATAGTTTTTTATGTCATTTGCATTGACTCCTGCATTTTCATAGACACCTGGCAGTCTTATATAGTTTTCCTTTGTATCATATTCGAGCTATTGAATTGTTTTTCATAGTCCCTTGTTATTTTTAAGAGTTCTGTTACGGTTTATACATTGTGTCAACTTCAGAAGTCTAGAAGCTTAACTAAGTAACTCAGCAGCTCTACATCCTGGGGTGTAGAGAACAAGCAGTTACACTTCTAGGATAGTGTTCACTGTGTCAATTTGAAGGTCAGAAGTTTAAGTGATTCAGCATGGGGCCAGGGTCCCTAGTTTATAACATCCTCAGCCTGTGCAAGATATTGTGAATGCTACACCCACCCCAGGGGAGCATCCAGCATACAGTAAAAGGCAAATGAGGAGGGACTGGTTGCTGCTTCTTTGGAGGAGCTCCAGTCTTTGTGTTCACCTTGGACATCATCTCCTGGCTTCTGGCACAGACTGTTCAGCTTCTGCCTGGGACTCTTTAGCCTTTGTCGTAGACTCTTCAGCCTTCATCATAGATTCTTCAGTGTTCCATCATAGACCCATTGGCCTTCTGATACCAACTTGCATGGGACACTGCAGTAAGCTCCAGCCCTTGGGCTGAACCCTTCAACCTCTAGTGCGCAGACACCCTCTGCATGCTCCCTCATTCAACTTTGTGACTGACCATTGTAAGCCAATCATGTAATTTCTTATACAGTTGTATATCTTGTATTATGTCTGTTTCTCTAGTAAACCCTGACTGAAACAAGTTCTTTAAATATCACTAGCCTTGATCCTGTCTTCAAGGTCTGAATGTCTATCTGCAGTTTCATTCGAGCAGTTTTGCCAGCTTTCAATGGAATTTTTAATTTGCTAGATATCTCTTTGAATCTGTAAGATTCTATCTTTCCTATATTGTTCATTCAAGGTTTCCATCATTTTCCTATGCTCCCATACTTTTTTATCTGTCTTGTCTATCTATGCTGAGCAATTCTTTCACTAATCAGATAGTTGATCTATTTTGGGAAATCAATTTTTTTGTCTAGGAATTACACTAGACAAAATTTATTTTCATCTTTGTTCTTTTGCAGTTTCTCTACTGAATGTCTGAAAGCACATTTTTTAATTTATATATCCAAATCAGACCTCTGTAGTACTTTGAATATGCAATCTGAATGCTAAAATAATGCAATAACTTACAACAGTTTGGATCACTCAGTCTAGATGTCAGCCATCCTTTTTTTACAATAGAAGACAAAGATTGATCTTTTGGGTTAAGATTGCTTTGACTGTTCAAGATCTTTTGTGGTTCCTTATGAATTTTAGGATTGTTGATTTTTATTTCTGTGAAAAATGTCATTGGATTTTTGATAAGGATTTCATTAAATCAGTAATTTATGTGCACACTTCAGGAGCACATATGCTAAAATTGCAGTTTTTGATATGCAATATGGGCATTTTAGCAATATTAATTCTTGCACTCCAAGAGTAAAAGATATTTATCATTCATTTGCATCTTTTATATTTATATGTTTCAATACTTTATACCTTTTAATACAGAATTTTTTTCATTTCCTCAGTTATATTTATCTCTAAATTTTTGCTATTATTGAAATTTAATATTTTACCCACCTTCTGCTTTCAGAGTTCACAGATACAGATGTTTGTATAATTGTCCTGTTGTATCATTCAATTTTGTGAATGTTGGTAGTCAGCATTTTTGGTAGAGTCTTTATGTATTCTACAGTCTATATTTAAGAATATACAACCTGCAAACAGGGACAATTTAACTTCTATTCTAATTTGTGTGTATTTTCTATTCTCTGCTGCTTCAATTGTTCTGGTTAACCCTCCCACTACAGTGATGAAGTAGAAATCCTTGTCTTGCTCCTGTTACATATAGATATTATGTTAATTACATTACTTCTATACTTAATTTGTCCAGTTTTCATCACTAAAATAAGTTTGATTTTGTCAATTACCTTTTCTGCATCTAATGAGATGATCACAACCTTTTGTCCTTTAATATTAATGTAGTACATGATATGTTTTGTCAAATAACTAAAATTAATAAAATACCACTTAGTTATCATGAATGATCATTTAGTATTGTTGAACTCAACATACTACAATTTTGTTGAGACTTTTTGCATAAATTTGCAAGCTAACAGCTATTAATTTCCATTCCTTTTAATGTCCTTATTTGGTTTTGATATTGGTAAATTTTGGCCTTATAAAAAGATTTGGGGATGTTTTTCCTCTTCATATTCTCTAGTGTGTGAGAAGGATTGGTATTAGTACCTTAGCTGTTTTCACAGAATTCATCAGATCCCATACTTTGCTTTGATGAATGACATTTTATTACTGATTCATTCTCCTTGTTATTGATCTTCTTATATTTTGTTTTTCCATGATTCAGTCATGAGTTCTTTGTGGTTAGAACTTCATTTATGTCTTTTAGTCTTCCCTCTGACCTTTTCTATAGTACATAAAAGACTCTTGTTTTGTGGTAAGCAATTACTTGTTCATACCTATATCATTCAATTTTGCTTAGAGTGATGGTAAACAGCTGAACATGTTAAATTGACTGATGTTTACTTACAAAGAACATTTGGTGCAAACATTTTAATGATAATGTTATATCTATGTGTGTGTCTTTCCACCTACCTTCCGGTTATTTCTTGAATGGCAGTAATAGAACTGTAGCTTGTGAAGGAAAAGAATTAAGTAAGATGTTTAAAAATGAAGGAAAACAAAATTAAAATTTAACATGTTGTTATGTACATTTTACCTTTTTAAACACAAGCATCCCACCTAGTTCAATAAAAAAGGAATATCTCAAAGAGCTAAGATATTTTTTCTAGACCACCATGTGGTAATTCTCATCTAGATGACCATTTATTTGAGTTTCAATGGAATTAGTACCATTTTTGATGAAAATTTTATGTTGTACCTCACTATTTATGTTATACCTCAATTTAATATTAGCTTTATATTTCATGGGATTCATATTTATAGACTTAGTCTTAATTAGATTAATTTTGAACTTTCTGAAATTTCTTTTTCAACATAACTTTTGTTCATGTAATTTTGTTCAATTTTAATTTTCCTTCATCTAAAAGTGTATGCATGGTTTTTTCATTAGTCTTTGAATCTCTATTTACTTTGGTTATTATCCTGTAACTAGTAGGACCTTAATTAAACATAATAAATATCTAGTTTTATAATTTTTGAAAAGCATGAAACTTATGATTAGAATTTAGGTATAACACATGTAGGTAAATTATCAATATCAGGGCTCAAAATGTACTTCTTTATTCATTTTTTTATTCAACACATAATTACTATTGCCTGTGATGTCCTAAATCCTGTGGCTACAATGTTTAACAAAACAAAATTGAGGTTTTTCTGTTTTCAGTGCTTTACATCATTTATTTAATAAGTGATGTCATTATTTTCTTTAGTATACTTTTTCTAAAATAATATCTTTCAGCTTTCTTAAGGGAAAAGGAAGAATTTTCTGCATAATCGATGCTCTGTGTACTGCTGATCAAGTGGTATTCACATGGTAAGAAGTCTCATGAGCAAAGAATATTAAAAATTGGTGAAAAATGTTACCTAGGTCAGAACACCCTCCCTAAGAGGATATTTATCTTCTGGAATGAGTTTGAAGTTTCTAGTGTTTTCTTAATTCGAGCACAAAAAAACTCTTTAAGTCTTTGTAACTCTAGCTCTCCTGTCTATTTACAGTGAGCAGGAGGGTACTTAGCATTAGGCATCAATGCTTCAAGAACAATTGTAAAAGCAAATTATTTCCTCTCCAAGGATTGTACATGCATCAGTTGGTGGACTGAGAGTCTGAAGTGGAAGCTTATTTGTTCATCAGACATGATTATGAATTAACAGATTGAGTGAGTGGTACACACTAGGACAGGTAATACGGACCAAGCGTGGAAATACTGCCAAATATTTTCTTAGACTAGACTGAAAATTTCTCAATTTTTCAATGATACTAACAGATCTATCTGACACTTCCAGAGTATTGGCATTTTTCATAATGCATACGATAAAACACAATAATAGTAGGCTTCATATGTAACCAAAATTTTTTTTCCATTTAACTATTAGTTGAGGTTTTGTACATGTTTAAACTTATTTTTCTATTGTCAGATGTGTGTTTGGAGTCCCAAATACATACTACCTTTTGGTACTTATGATCATACTGCCCTTAAAAATTACTGTTTTTTAGAACACATTTGATGGGGCTTGTAAATCTCTCTCATTCTGTCTCTTTATTATACTATATAGGTATGTCTTATGAGTCATAAGCAAAACATAATTACTATAGCTTGAAGAAATACAGATTTATTGATATTATGCAAAAATAAATCCACAGGTGAAAACTAAATCTGTAGTTCTGCTTCAATAACCCTGACTTCAAGGAACTGATTACTTTTTTTTGCTAAAATTGTCTTAGCAATGACCACTGTAATGTCAATTAATACCAGAATTTCAGGAAAGAAATAAGAAAGTTGTGGACATATTGCCAGTTAGTTTCTATTTTCATTTAATGTATAAGAAATAAGTCACATAAACACTGAGGCTTGTTATGGTTTGAATCTAAAACATCACCCAAAGTCTCATGTTGTAAGCAGGACCTAGTCCAAAGTGTTGGGTTACTGGAAGAGTGAACTACCATGGGTGTATTCTTATCCCCAATTTCTCCCTTATTTTTCTACTTCCTGACTGCCATGACATAAGCAGTTTGTTGTTGTTG